>KZ112508.1:0-92495 GCA_002120305.1 Hypoxylon sp. CO27-5 | reverse complement strand
ATTATTATTATTATTATTATTATTATTATTATTATTATTATTATTATTATTATTATTATTATTATTATTATTATTATTATTATTATTATTATTATTAGCGACGTTAAACCTTTGAATTTGCATCTACATACATAGTAACCCACCCCTTACTGGCACGATCCTCCGCAGCCTTTGTCATGAATTATTATAACTTCGAGTTAGAACTAACTAACTACATATACCTCGTACACGATTAGGAGTAGATACGTAGACAGTCTGGAAACTCTAAAATGTACCCAGATGCAACAAGAAATTAGCCGTTATGGATTAAACGTCGTGCCGTCGACCTTTATGTAGTCGAAACAAGTCACACACGGAACTATAATTCGTGTCATTGGGGAAATTCAGAGAGAAAATACGCCTGAGCGTGCCTTGCATTGTCCGTAGAGCCCGTAACGCATAATCTACAACATTTATACATCTCCTGTATGTTGGGTTACTTTGTACATCCCGTGTAAATCTCTAATTCCCAAACGCCACGCTCCCCATTAGGGTCTTAGGGTGCTTGAGCCCAGTCTCCAACCACCACTTTGAGAACCTCATGGCATGTTTCCTCGATATCACTTCGTAATCGACGAATTATCCTGTTCAAGTCTTTTCTACCCCGTTTGTTGGATTACCTACAATCATTGTCCATACAGCCGTATACCGCTAATTTTCCAGCCCGGCATAGGTACTCAATTGATTCAGCAATAACGCCCACTTGGAACTCTTAAGACTTTGCAAAGCACCAAAAAGACTCTCTCGTGTGGGAAGAGCGTTTGGTGGGATACTGGCTGGGTTATTCGGGTCCCTCGCCTTTTCGCCTAGCCTTCTTAGAGTCGAGACACCGCAGTTGATAATGTAGAGGATGTCCATATCTTCGCGTGGTTGGGTCCTGGCATTACCACCTACACGGGGTGCTGGTTCTGCCTGTGAACAGAGAGTGCGAATAAGTCGGAAAAGGTTCTGTGCAAATCCTTCGCCAGATGAAAGCCAAGCACGCGTCACTCCTGATTCATATCCCGGGGCGAGCTGAGCAATGATATCAGCCGCAAGTAAGCCTTGCATGAGCAGCGCTTTACGTGCTTCGACAAATGAAGGTAAATTGGCCGGCCGGCTCTCTTTGTTCTGGTCTGGGATAGGGGAGACGGCTAGGCCAAAGGTCCGTGTAAGAAGTTCGAAGGGAGGTGAGGCGGAAGCGTCAGCAGCAAAAATGACCTTATAGTGAGTCCTGTTTGGTTCGTCGCGGGCTAAAAGTTTCGCTAGAGAATCAATGGCATGTGGTAAGTATGGATGGACCGAGGGCTCAAACGATGAGAAGACAACTCTCTCTGTTGTTAGCGAGGGGGGCGGCGAAGGAGCAAAAGCGAGCAAAAACTGGAGGAGGCATAGTGCTTGTTCTCGTCCGGGTATCTCTATGGAACCAGCAACGTTAGATAGTAGGATTATGACATCCTTCATGAAATCGAGCGTGTTTCTTGGGGCTCGTAGGAGATTCTCATGCGTGCCCAAAGATCGTATTACACCGCATAGAAACTTGATCACGATCTCGTCGGCAAGGATCGCCTGATTAACTTCCATAAAAGAAAAATTTCGTAGAATCGTTGTGATGGCTAATAAGCGATCTGCGGCGTGTTCGAGCTCATACTCCGCGTCCCCAAAAATGTGAGGTTTACGAAGACTCATAGCTTCTAAGCGACAGCTTCTCATGACGTCTTCGTAGGAAGTTAAATCAATTTCGTCTGAGACCGGATCTGCCTTTTCAGCAAGAAGATCGACTTGCTCTTCGGCACAATCTATAAGTGATTCTACTAGATCATCACAAGCTCTCAAGTCGATTGATAAGGTTGGTATGTACTCCGCCGCACGCGTTATGGAACCCAAAGTATCCAGAGCTAGTCGTACCTCACCATGTATACCACACTGGATACTTTTCGTAAGTGCGTGGATGTCGATATTACCGAGCTCTTGGGGTTGTGGTATCTCTGGTCTCCATTTCTCCAAATCGTCGCCCAGCTTGCGTAGAGACTCTAGGTCAAAGCCACCATAGAAGTGGTCTGGCATCTCCCGCGAACAAGGCGCATATTCGTCAGGATCTGACGAGAAGGGACCCGGAAAGGGTAGGTTTGCGGCGCTATTCGTGTGCGCACCATCCGTCTGCTGATTCGGAGGCTGCACGGAAATATTACCTCCCTTCCCTGTCGACGCCGGCGACTGTATCGGGAATTCGCCCGACATCTGCCTAGTATCAACGCTCCGTGATAGATTATTCCTCATATGCCCTGGGCCCGTGTTTTGTTGCTGCTGGTTTATCCGAGGCTGTTGAGGGGTTGAGAACCCGTTGACGTTCGTCTGTTGCATCCCTGGGGTTATCTGTTTAACGGGAGTCTGAACGTGCGGTTGCTGCATTTGAGGGACCTGTCCGGTTTGCATGTGTTGTTGATTGGGAGGTAGTTGGCCTATCCTTTGTGGTACACCTTGGCCTGGTACTCCAGGCATACCTACCGATCCACTTGCCTGCTGCTTCATATGCTGATTTCGTTGTTGCATCGCCCAAACCTCCTCAAACTTCAAGAGATTCCGCTCGTAAATATTCTTTATTTGAGTCGGCGCCGATGGGATCTGCTGTGGGTTGAAGCCAACTGACGCGGCAACCTGCATCCACATATTATGACCGGTCACATTTCGATATCCACCAAACTTAGAGACGTTCTGAAAAAGTTGAAGGAGATGTAATGGTCTGCCTTCGATTACAGGGTTTGTATCCAAGGGAAGGCCCTTCATATGCATAAAAGCCGTGAGATTCTTGAGAAAGGCGTCTGGGTTGGTTGGCCGCGGTATTTGAGGTTGTTGTTGAGGATGCATAGCATTGGGGGGCATCTGACCGTTCTGCATCGGCATTCCTTGCTTTGGCATCATACCTCGACCTTGAGTCATGTTCTGAGCCTGTATTTGTGCAGCCATGGGCATGCCACCCTGTTGAAGCTGCTGTTGTAAGCGCATCTGGTATAGCATCTTCTGCTGGTCCATCGCGCCCCGGCCTTGTGCTGCTTGCATTTGTTGCATTTGGTGCATCTGCTGAGTGAGCATCTGACCTGCGTTCATCTGTGGCATCTGCTGCGGCATTTGTCCCATCGGCTGAGGCATCATCGATTGCGCCATAGGGTTCTGAGCAGAGGGTGGTCGAGCTGGCGACTGGGCGGGTGTGAAGCCTGGGTTGAAGCCCTGTGCGAAATTCTGCGGGTTCATAAACATGCCTTGCTGGGGTGTATTACCATGATCAGATGGGACCGGTGATGCTTGAGGACCAAACTGTTGAGAGGCTGGCGAGAATGGATGAGGCGACGCGGTGTTGACGCGTTGTGGTACACTTCCTGGCCTTAGCTGGTTGCCGGCCATTACAGGAGATGGCGATGCGTTTGTAGAGCCATTGGGTTGTAAATGAGGATAATGATGGGGTTGGGCGGTATTATGTGGTTGCATGGCATTCGGTTGGAAGCCCGGAAAGAGCGACTGCTGAGGCGTGTCGGCGCGCGACGTCGGTAGCATGTTTGGATGTTGTCGCGGAGACGCGCCAATGCTGTCTTCTCTGGGGCGAGGTCGTTTAGAGGGAATGACGGGGTTGGTTTGATATGCGGGATTCGGGAAAGAGGGCGAAGCATTGCGCATCGGGCCATTCTGCATAGCGGCAGCCATCTGTTGAGGGTTAAACTGGCCAGCAGTGACGGGATTGAACTGGGCAGCATTAGCCATGAAAGCCGAGGGATCCATTATGCCTCCCGGCGCTGCGCCCATTCCTCCGCCTGCTCCCATGTTATTCGGGTCGTTCATGTGTGGGAAGCCGTTGCCATTGTGATTTTGGACGGCAGCGGCCTCGTTCATCCAGGAGCTCATGACGGATGGAGTTGCAAATGGGAACCCATCTGACTGTAATTCAAGCAATGTCAGCAATTAAACCCGATAGCAACGAGTGCATTGAGATGGAATAGTAATGAATGAGAAATAATAGCGTCACGGGCGACAAGTGTCGCGATGGAAAAAGTCGCGTCGCGAGTCGATTAAGGAATTTTGGGTGGGTGAGCGACAGCCGTGCGATCGGTGGAAAATGAGTTGGTACGGTCGCAGGTTTTCGGTGGTTGGGGGAAAGGATAGATTGTTTGGAAGGGGGTACTTTCAGCACGGCGAAATCAAAAGTCCAGCGCTGTTAAGCGCCGCAAGATACAAGCAGTGCTAGGTGAATTTGGGGAGGATTGAGAGCTTCAGGGCTATCACAGCGCTGTAGTTGTAGGTATAAAATACCGTATAATTGGTACTGTGGATACTGTACAGTACAAAATACAGCGATGGGTAGAGACCTAAAGCCCAGTAGGGGGAAAAAGAAAAAGGGTAAGAAAACCTTAGGACAGGGGGGGGGAAACCCGATAGCGATAGCGATAACAGCAACAGTGACTCGAATAAATACGAATAGGGACAGGTACAGTAGAGTCAGCAAAATCGAATTCGTCTGGCGGCGCAAGGGCCGCGCCCACTTGGCAAAATTGGAAAACCCCGAGCCTCAGAGGTAAGGTAGGGAGGTTGTTCAATAACCTTGAATAATACGGAACAACGGACGGGGTGATGTGCGGCTGTTATCTATGCTAGCGACGGGGCAACCGGTCGCTTCGGTCGCTTCGATGCAGCATTGCGCATCAACCATCCGACAACTTGAAGGATGCCGACCGAAGTTGTGTGTCTCTTTGAGTGGTAGCCCGTTTATTTTGGACACAAGACGCACCATAGCACCATACGGCAATACGGAACACCCAAATACCTGGGACAGAATAGATTGGAAAAGAGACGACCTTGGGCTTGCTTGGGAACAATAAAGATGGGAAGACATAGAAGACAACAGGGTCTTACCTACCTAAGCTAAGCTAATGATGATTGACGACACACCTCTCTTGTCTTGTTTGCTGCGCGCGCGCGGAGAGGATAAGAAAGGGCGGTAGTAAGGGAAGAGGCACTTGACTTTTTGGCGAGTTGGCCCGGTCTGTCTGGTCTGTCTGGGCTGTGTGGGCTTAGGTATGGCTAGAGTGCGAGTGCCTGTCCGGGACTGTCTGGACTGTCTGGAGCTGGGAGCTTGGTTGATGGAATTGAAGGGTCGAGAAATTTTCTGACTGCTGGTCACCCTTCAATCCGAGAGGAGCGACAGTACTACCTGACCCACACGAGCTAGGCCTAGGTGAGTTTAGGGGGAGGAAACGATGAGAAATCATGCGTTGTTGCGCGATTAGAGCAGTTGAAACGTTCAGGGAAGAAGGGAGGAGGAACGCGGCTTGAGTGGATGAAGAAGGCAGTAAAATGTGGAGATCAACTGAAGGTTGAAAGGTGATAGGTCAAAAGACTGCAGCCTAGCAACCCACTTCCCATTACCCACTCAATTACCTTCATGCCATTGGCGGAAAAGACGGATGGCCAAAATTAATAGAAATACCTAGGGAAAAAAAAAGTGACTTTGCCTGGCAACCTAAATCCGAACATTACCCGACAAATCTCCACTAGGACATTCTGAAGGCTTCATGTTGTAAATGAATGTTGTAAATGAAAGACAGCTGAAGAGCCAGGACTCACTTGAGTGTCAATAGTCATATATCTTCTGCCTACCGTAATTCAAATGTATACCTCGTGCTTCAATGAGGACGATCGAACATATCCTCTATAAGAAGAAAGAAATAAGATTGTAGAAAGAAATGAAGGAGAAAGCAATCAACACTAATGTAAATGATAACGAAAACACATGAAGGCCGCCCGAATGAGCGCCCGATTCAACTCATCTCAAACACCCACACATGAGAGAAAAAAAGAATCACACCTACTTGTATCTTAATTGAGAGCTTGGGGTACAACCTCTCGTCGCGCAATCCACCGAGAATGGGGGATAGCTCGATCGCAGAGGACTAAATGAGCTCCAAGATCAGGTTGCTTCAACCTAGAATAAACCACCTCCTAGGTCTAACGAAACTCGGTAATCTGCTGGGCTCTTGGATGTGGCTAGGATAAGCCACATCTCTCCGTACGTTGAACCCACAATAGTCATTCGCTAGAGGTGAATTCCCCGGTGCCTTTCCTCGGTCCATCGGTATCTGATGGGAAAAGCATATCATATCACGGCCTGATTTCCGTTTCCAGACTTCCTACGAGTTCCCAAATGCAGAGCTGGAAACTCGAAGAAAATTGGCCGCTTCTGAGACGATGATCGAGTCAACCATCCGACAAATCATTAGCTGACCTTCCATGATTTCATACTTGGTGGGTGGCGTTACGGTAAGTCCCAACGGAAATTCCGGATGTTGTATTATACCAGAGCCAATAGGAAATAGTGACTTCAACCTGAATCCGAATGATGGAAGAAAACCAGTAATCATGACCAAGGCAATCTCTCCTCATGATCATGCCCGTCTTGTGAGAACTTGCGGCCGTGCGTAGCATTGACAACAACTTGGCAATCTATACATGACGACTAAGCCGGCATAAGCTAGACCACCGTAGCAAATTGGTGCGGCATGTACCTCATCGTAATGAGCATCACAAATATAGGATCCCGATGCTCTCTAAATTCGCAGCATCCGTCGTTGGCCGGGTGTATCGTGACAAGTCGTTAAACCATGTCCTCCCTATCAAGGATAAATCGGATGCCCAAATAGTAACTGTTCTTGCCTGTCCCTCTGCAGGACCGAGTCGGTATAGATGTAGGCTGACATCCCACTCCATACCGACGCATTCTCAGGACGCGAGTACTTGCAACCGATCCGCATGTAATGGCTGCATGTGGAACCAATGAGAACACCCCGAGGATCCATTGCTGCGGGTTGCAAGGGTTGGCAGCGAATGCGGTGGTCCCCTTCGATGCGGCCAAAAAGCGAACAATAACTTTTCCGGCAGAGGGCGAGGGAATCGACCTGCAATTTTGCCTGCCGATCAATAGAAGGAAATTTCCCCCTTCATTCCTCTCAGACATCTGAACGCCCAACTTGTCGGGACAAGTGGGCTGGTGCACAAGTTTCGGGTGCTCTGCTATAGGCGAAAAAAATGGGAACCCTCATGTGCCCCAAGAACCCCGAAACCCTAGACGTAGAGTGAGTGTAAGTGGTGTTGCTCGACTCGGCCCTATTCACGACAGTCGAGAGGTCGAATCCAATCCTAGGTAGTCGATTTGAGAAGTGTACAAATTCTTAGCGAGGATCTCGTTGATTCGTATGGAATTTCATCAACTTCTATAGTGATAGATTGACGTAGTCATTGCTAGGGGTCTAATGAATGACTTGATCCTTGCAACTTTCTGGCGGAGACCGCCATCCCGGTCAAAAAAATCCATCGTTGGTCACGGCCGTTTGCACAACGTTGGGTGCCCATCCGTATGTACAATACAGTGGTTCACGACCGATTTCCATCCCAAGAGGTTGAGCAAGCGAGGGAAGAAATTTTCGCGTATGCTTCTCATAGAACGGGTATATAAAAGAATAATCAGATCTTCGTCGCTGGCGTGGAATTTCTCGAGTTAAGAAATCCTTATGCAATGTACAGTACATCGTACAGTGTTGATCCGCACCAGTAACCGTTTTGGGGTATTTCCATATAAGTGGAAAGCAAGTTTGTCGTCGAGACAGAACCACAACAAGCTCACGACTTGAAAGATGAAATGCAAACTAAATAGAAAAAGAATATGAAGGAGGGAGAAAAAAGAAGTGTGAGGAGAGAATAGAGAGGGAAGAAAAGAGAAAACAGACGGGTACAAGGGGACGGGCAAGGGGGTGGTAGAGGGCCTTCTAGGTACGGTAGGGCGAGAGGAAAACGGAGAGGGCCTGAGGGAAAATCGGTTACAACATCTTCCCTACATGTACCGTCCCTCGATCGTTATTACCTACATAGTATGATTACTGGTATCTTACCTATCCTCTCTCACTGGCTCGCCCATTGACGCCTTCCATTCCGACCAACGGCTCTTCATTTTCCTTTTGTCTCCTCGTTTCGGAATGTTCATTATTAGATGATCCTGTCTCTGTCTAGAGATTTGAGTCCAAGTACCAGACTTCTCCGCTAAGTGGTGCCCCATGTGCCAATTCCTCCGCTGGGTCGTCATTTTTTAGAATTAGAATGCGGATAAGCTTCGTGCGTAAAGCCTCCATTAGTTCAAGGTCCGTTTCGATCCCGCATGCAGAGCAGCCAGAGACTTCAAGCCATCTCACGACCAATTGAAACTTTGTTTTTTCATTATGTGGACGGACTTTACCTTGTTTTCTTTATGTTTCCGACGAAATCGGCGAAGAACCGACTTCAAATAATCACGAATCGACCTTCAGAGTACCTACTTAACGAATAATGCGAACTGCGACACAGAATATCCCAGGTTAGTGGTAGATACATGTAGGCTGGAAATACAGTAATGTGCCACTCTGCCTCTTGGCGATGAGAACTCGGGGTTCTAGAAATTTGACTTTTGATTTGACTCGGCCTGGCTTTTCTTGGTACCTGGTGTCATATGTAGGTACCTTAGGTAGCTGGTACTTTTTCGATCGCCTCTCATAGCACTTTACTCTCGAGCCTTTTTCTACATATGCAGGCACATTTCTTCCCTAGTAAGTAGCGTAGATGATGATTTATCGTGTCTATTAGAGCCCAGGCAGATTGGTAGAGGTCCACCATCCTGCAGGCGGCAACTTATGCAGCACCTATGCAATTTCAGACCACCCTCTAACATACATAGGTAGGTATCCATCTAATATACCTGTAGGTACCTATGGGTATCTTCCTTACAGTATTTGAATAGATCTATTGCTCACAAACCCTACCTAGAGAGGGAAACTTTGCTATAATCAGTGTTTAAGGTATTCCCGAAGCGATAGACACGGCTATTAATCAATATACTCGTAGTAAGTACGAGCTATGACATTTATTCGCGGTCGGCTAATGTTGTGAAGAGGGTGCGGTGAGACATGAGATTCACTAACACGGCACGAAGTTATGGCCATACAAAGCAATGCTACCCATTATGGTATGATCATGTAACAATGCAAGAATCCAAAATACGCATATGATCTACCGATCTTGATTTGCGTCGACACCGCTTCCACAATCGCTATTAAAGATACGTCATTTTTATCTCTGTGGATTCTAGAAGGAATTGGATGTGGCTTGAAGGTGAGCTAACAATTTCCTTTAACAGGCACGACAAGGTACTATGTAGCTTTATCTCACTTCGCGAATTGCAACAGCCAAAACAAAGTTATAATGACATTTGTCCAGTCAGGCCACTTCTTTCCTAGTGCCGAAGGCTCTAGATTATTACAGCTAACCTTTCACGATATCAGTTTCATTATCCATATAAAGCCATAAATAAGTGGCTCT
This sequence comes from Hypoxylon sp. CO27-5, assembly GCA_002120305.1. Lineage (NCBI taxonomy): Eukaryota > Fungi > Ascomycota > Sordariomycetes > Xylariales > Hypoxylaceae > Hypoxylon > Hypoxylon sp. CO27-5. The sequence goes on along the minus strand of KZ112508.1, from coordinate 83,090 downwards.
ATTAGCATCATTAGCACAAAATGCATTTCTCAAGCTCTCTTAAAACCCACCACCACGCAAATTAGCGCTCCCAGCTGGAGTTAAGCCACCGCGCTGGCATACTCCGCTCTCCAGGCAGCGTCATAGAAAGGACTGGAGGTGGGAGGTTTGCCTAATGAGAAAATAAACCCCAGCAAATATGATCCCTGCTGTGACCACATCAAGCTCAAGGCTATACCGCTCTAACTAGGAGGTACATTATAGCAATCATTATGTCTCCCAACTACACCAGGGGGCATTTTACCCCAGCATTCTGAGTGATTAGGTGATCACGATCTTTTTCATCTACAGGCCATTCTTCCCTGTCCTCTTCCCGTATTTCTCACTAATCTCGACATCATGCGGGACCCATTAACGTGCCAGGTAATGAGAAATCTTCTATCCCCAGACTCCTCGTTGTCGAGATTGCGACGGGTCTGCTAGACCTAGGGCTTAAAAGAGACAGGCGAAATGATGACGATATGGTCCGGATTGGTCTAAGAGTATGGTAAGATGAGAGCACATAAAAGTAACGTCACACATTCCTTGCAAGAAGATAATAATGTCTGAACCACTTATAAGCACCAACGCATATACAAAATAGGCTACAAACAGGGCTATCCGGTTAAGTCAAGTTAAGTCCATTATTAGGTATACTCTAAGGCGTAAACCCGTACCGGTATAGTATCATCTTCCATATATATATCATCCGGTAAACTGGTATTCACCTACCTATATTCCAGATTGCGTCCAAACTAAAAAGCCCGGTTTAGGAGTTAAGAGTTAAGAATTCAAATCTATCATAGGAGGGTCCCTACACGCGCTCGTACGTCTTAGCCTGACTCTGTCGGCCTTTCATAGCAACTACATAGAGGCGATGGCGGGATACTACGATGAAGAGACCCTAGTGTGCTATAAGCCTAGTGGGAATCGAAGCAGTTGTATTTTTATAGGCTCTTGATACGAGTACTGTTGTAAATACAATAATGATTCTCTACAACCCTAGCAGAAATACGTGGTTGTTGTAAGTCTGTTTAATAGCAGCATCCTGCTATTTTCAGCCACTCTATCTTGGTATTATAATGACTTTGAAGTTTTGATACACCCCCCAAACGACTGCCCCCCTGGACTTTGTATATAAAGCAGCTTGCTACTTCGCGATATAGCTATAAAAAATTTCGTCACTCAGTCACACACACATACATTTACTTTGATACACTACATTCTCTAAATCAGAATCTTTAGAACATCTTTTTTTAAAAAAAAATCTCGACTTATCACATATATCAATCGAATCTGCCAAATAGACAAGATGAGGTTCAGCAGCATCTTTATTACTATTCTCACCGGGGCAGCCATTGTGCTTCGGGCATTTTCTCTTCCCCATGAGGGCCAACACGGTCTCCCATCCGGTTATTCAAGGTCTAACCTGACTTGGACAGGTCATATCACGAACAACGGCCCCGAAATGTCCTTTAACGGCAGCAGCTTTCAGGACATTGAGGTGAAAATTCTTCAAGCTAACCCAGAGTTCTCTTGGAACGACCACCAAGACACCAAGGACTCAACTACTCTGTCAACAAGGGCGAAACACCATTTATCATGTGATCCGAACAATATTTGGTGGGCTCAAGCTTTCCGAATCCAAGAGGGTATCGACTACCTGAGGGGAAAGACGGGAACATGTTCGATGGTTGCGGGACCGAGAGTCTGCACTCGTATCTCTTGCAGTTACAAGTCAGCGATCTGGTGGTGCAACGACAACGATTATCCAATCCAAGAAGACTGTTCAGTATGGTCTGATTACGCCCAGGACATCTTGGATAACTGCCAAACCAATGATGCATCCAGTAGGGTGAGAGGCCAGGAGTTCTCCACAAACGACTGGAACATCATGGTTGGATTCGACGATGACCACTGCTAAAGTCCTAGTAAAGAGACTATATGTCTTATAACTGTATTAGGGTGGTATCTCTATCTGTTAGGCGGGGAATATATTCAAGTTAAGGAAGCATTTTAAATAACATTAGGTTACCTACCTAGATAGACATATTAATAAATCAGGTACTTATTGCCGTCTAATTTTGAACAACTAGATATCTGGATCTTTTTTGTGTAGATCTCTTATGAAATGTAGAGATCACTGCTGATTTGTGACATCAAGTAGGAGCGAACAAGTTGCAAGAGTCACGAGTATAGGGAACAAAATATAGATTTCTGTAAAACACTGATGCCCGAATATTCAACCCCGACTCTCATATCATTAACTTTCTGTTGATTAGCTTGGGACAACGAAGTGGTAGGGGGTTGGCTAGGTACATGAATTAATTGAGTACCTAGTTTAACGTATGTGCAGTGGCGAATTTCTTGGAATAACTGGTCTTATAAATCCATGGCGTAAATTTTCTAAGACAAAGTGGTTAAACTCGATATATCACTTTTGTTTGATGCGAGTCTTCTCCCAGAGTGATGACCGTCCTCTTAGGCTAGCCCCTTTTCTAACCTTTGTCTATCATCGGGCACACAGTGGTCCGTGCACAGATTCCTGATTGCTTCGTTTTGAGCTTTCAAGTTCCTATTACGAACACGAACCTCAGCAAGCAGTTAGGACATTCTCGAACCGCAAGTTATTTGTTTCAAGATGGCGAAAAGAAAAGCGAGCCAACTTGAAATTGCACCAGATGCCACTGCCAATCTGAGGAGGTCGACGCGTCACAAGTTAGCAGCGCCAGACTCTACTGCAGAAGCCGACAAAGCTAAGTTGGCAGAAAGCAATACGCGCCAAGCATCTAGGTCAGGAAAGCAGAAGGCTTCTAAGAAGATAGATGCAAAGGCGTCTCTAGTAAGAGTTTCTTCAAGTTCAAACCTGAAATTTCATTATATGATTGCTCTGTACTTCGAACGTGTCTATCTTTTTCTACCGACTTTAGTTAATAATCTTATCCTAGGAATCCCCCAGGTCCAAAGTAAAAACGAAGGCGCAAAACGCCGCAGAGCCGAGTGCAGCGTCAAAACCTGAGATACACGAGATAGCTGGCTCTTCGGAAAAGTCTTACTGGCTTATGAAGGCCGAGCCCGAGTCAAGATTTGAGAACGGAGTCGATGTCAAATTCTCCATTGATGATTTGGCATCACGAACAGAACCCGAGCCGTGGGATGGTAAGATTTCATATTCATATGCAGATTCATGAAATTGCTAGTTCTCTAGCGAGACGACTGTCTACATCTCTATTCTATCTAGGATATCAGGACGCTCATAACATTTCCTTAGGTATCCGCAATTATGTCGCCCGGAATAATCTTCGGGCTATGAAGAAAGGCGACATTGCTTTCTTCTACCACTCAAATTGTAAGGAGCCAGGCATCGTAGGCACGATGGAGATCGTCCAGGAACATTCTCCAGATTGTAAGCATGCCTCAATCTTAATCTTGCAGACATATTCTTAACTGCGTGTTAGTATCGGCGCATGACCCTAAGGCACCATACTACGACGCGTCCTCAAAACCTGACAACCCGAAATGGAGTGTCGTACACGTCAAATTCCGTTCCAAGTTCAACCAGCAGATTGGACTGAAGGAACTTCGTGAGATGGGCCAACCGGGACAGCCGCTGGAGAAGATGCAAATGCTGAAACAGAGCCGGCTGAGCGTAAGCCACGTGAGTCCTGCTGAGTTTGAGTATTTGATGGATGTAGTAAATCAGCGGGGCGGTGAGACGAATTAGGGCTATGACGGATACGTCGTGGTGGAATTTCATACGGCCGGAGATAATTGCATCATGGATAAGAGCCGATGGCCTTAGGGCTTAGGCAAAGTTCGAAGAGTGTGTTCGAGGACTGTTCGTATGCCTGGGTCGATATCTTCAGATGCTAGGACTGGCTCTATCCATGATCTCACTCTCTCGACCAGCTGAGGCTTGTTGGCAGTGGTAGAGAGGGACGACTTGAGATGTGCTAACGCTTCCCGTAGAGCCTTGGGATACGAAGGTGTATTTATGCCGACATTGACTAATGGCTGTTGAATGTGACAGAAGCATGTTGCTGGATCGTTGGGGTATAGTTCTCTCATACTGCTTAGAACGTGTTGGATAATTCGAGCTTGTGCGGAGACGGCTTTGGCGGTGGTAAAAACATTGAAGAATTGCTCCGCTACTGCAGGAGTGAAGAATGGCTGCTTTTTGGCAATGTCGAATATAGCTAGAGGGATAGCTCCATCTAGTGCAGGGTTGCCCTCCAATTTCTTGGTGGTGTCTTCATCAAAGACCTTTTTCTCTGGTGCATTCCCAGGATCCGGAAGAACAAGTCGACCGTTCTCATCAACCTCTTCATCTTCACTGTCTTCCTCGCCAAACTTGATCTCGTCGTCACTCTGTTCAGCCTGTTCCTGAATCGCTTTCTCGGCACCGCCTTTCTTCCCCTTCTTCGCATCCATTCGTTCCAGCCATTCCATCTCGCATCTAGCATATTCAAGCCAAACCGTGGCATCCCTGATGCAAAATCTCGCGCCACGCATGAAAAAGGCTCTAGCTGCCTGCATGTCCCCATTGTTTGCTGATCTTCTACCGGCCATTACCCAGAGCTCGGGTTTCGCTGGGTGCATCCTTAATGCCCTGCTCATGACCTTCCGGTATCGCTTGGTGGCTTTCAAGTCTTTGGTATAGGCTAGATATTCTTTCCAGAGTTCAAGGCTCCCGGGATGCCTATTTACTGCTCGATCTAGTATACTAAATATTCTCCCTTCTCCAGTATGTTTCGACGATGTGCGGATCTGCAAGCGACGGCATCGTTTTGTGCGGAGCTTCTCTAATGACTTCTCCCAGGCCGCGTAATTAAGCCAGTCGGATGGCTTATTTCCCGGCGACAGTACGAGGTGTTCGAAATCGGTACGCTTTCGTACGAGGGAACGGATCTCGTCGGCGGTAAATATGCCCTTGGCTTCGAATTCGCGTAGCTGGGGGACCGCACGTTCGAGGTAGAATCGAGCTTTCTCGGGTACGCCAGCCATTTTTGACTGCTATGTACTGAATTGACTCTCGAAATTCCGTAGAAATAATTGTTCGGGCCGTCTTGCAGTCCTCCGAAGTTGGAGTGTTTAAATCCTAGCAGTCGTAGGAAAAGGTATGTAGAAAAGTTTATCGCGGCCCTAGAAAATTTAGTGGAACCATTAGAAAGATAAGATTGAGAGCTTACAAAGTGGAGTACGACTAATTTGGTCGGGTTCCTGGCTGGTATGCAGCTAAACCATCCATATTAATTCATTTATAGAGTAATTATGACGGCTGTACCGGGGAATGGTACTGATTTATGTACGTACATACATGTATGTACATACGTGAACGGTACATTTATGTAACTTAAGGCAGGTACATTTGGGAGCTTGGACCATCTTGGTGCGGGGATTCAGCTCCGCGGTGAGCACGACACGCGACGGACATGGGTCAATCCTGCCAATCGACCCACGCCAATTATGTATTTTTTGGTGATGGCGCACCGAGGAATCCGAATCATAGGGTAGGAACCGAACTCTTGGAAGTAAAGCTCTTGAGGTTTCAAAATCTTCCTCTTCCCTTCTTCTCCCAACCAACAATCCAACGTCTTTTCTCGATTTTCGTTCCGCCACTCATTTTTCTCTTTGGCGCACCTTTTTCTTTGTAACATTAGGCAATAGGCAATAGAACTTATCTATTTGGTCCGCATCTGCTAGTTCTGAAATTGGGAATGCCGTCATGTCCAAGTACAAGGATAAAGAGAGTGGGACGGTGGTCGCTTTAAATGCAAAATGGATATCTTGGGCGCATACCATTGTCGCGTATAGTAAGTGATTCGATACTTATTTTCTAGAAATGATTTTTTGCTAATACAAATGGTGTTTACACAGCCGCTTTCCTAAGTGCCTTATCCGTAGGAATTTACCTTCATTATCACAAGATCGTCCAGAACGAATTCTACGGTTATCCTGATGAGTGGTTCCCATCCGTTTCCGCCACCATCGGCGACCGATACCCCGAGCGCTCTTTTTTCATGCTCTTTATAGCTATAACCTCAGGTCCTAGGTTCGCGCTCGTTGCGCTTTGGTATCTTCTGACAGCAAAGCCGGGAAGAGTGCTCCCCAAGTTCGTTGCTGGTGTGGGCATCTTCAGGACCCTCACATGTGGGGGCTGGACCTACATCACTTCGACTGACGACCATGATTGGCATGACATCTTCATGATTTCTTACCTCGTTGCCACTATTCCCTGGACTGCTGGGTGCATTGCATTAAGTCCACCGAACCCAAAAGCTATCAAGTATCGGAGGTACCTCGCGACCGCATTTTTTGGTACAATCCCTGTTATGATTTATTTCTTCATTCAGCACAAGATCCATCGCGTAGCCGGAGGTTTGTTTACGCCGCTTTAAGGTCTGACTGGAGACATAACTCACTACTCGCAGCGTATACTATCTATTCCTTCTTCGAATGGTCTCTTATCTTATTCGATGTTGCCTTCGATGCAGTTACCGCTCTCGACTTTGAGACTTTCGAGATCGTGGTCAGGGATGTAAAAGGTCTGAGTAAGGGGTACGTACAATATCTCCCTAGGTAGAATTGGCGTGCCGAACATGCTCGCTCGGGCTGGACCCGATCTTCGGGGCTATTTCCTCGGGCACTGTGCCTTTGAAGCGTTGGGTAGCATCAATTGTTGTTAGTCGACCAAGGTGACTCAGCCCGTCTCTACGTATGGCGTCGCTGTCGCTGCATTCAATGTGTCTTGCGGTCATCTCTATTTTCCATACGAGGTTTCGTTGTCTTGGGGCTTCTATGGTACAAGTGAGACCTTTCAAGATATATTGACACCCAAATGGGACAAGTTATCTCTCAATCTAGAGTCTGGTTGCTAGCTTGTGCAGTGTAAAATCCCAGATCCAGGAGACTGATTGGCTTGGATGTATTGGTCATTATTCTCCTATTCTTTAATGAAGTCATGTCATGGCTAGATCAAGAAAAATAGCGGACCGGTCCGAGCGAGTTTGATACAAATTTGCTGTCGGCAATCTTGCAGCACTATTCTGACTATCCCTATAGGGTCAATGTGTCGTCTAAACAGACCGCTGTTATTGAGAAGGAAAAAAGAAAGATTACGGGTGGCATCTTTGATGTTAAATTCTCCTGGTCCGAAGTATTCGATACGGCTGCTGAGATCTACCATGGTTTCGTCTTCTGGTCGACCCTCACAGGATTAGGCGTAGTTATCTGGTATTTTCCACTCTGGCATATGGGCATTTCAGGCTATGAAGCCTTTGTTATGTCGACAATCTCACCCTTACTTCTTGGCATCAAACCGCTTCGCTCCTTAGTTATCCAGAATTTGCGCGTATGCCATTTCTTGTCGCTTGCTGGACTTCTTGCGTGGCAGGTCAAAGATCCGGCTTACAGACTGTTCACTGTTGGCTTTGGCGTCGCGATGTCATGCTTAGCGTGGGCCGCTACTTTGTACTCGGAGTCGGTTCATGAAGTCAGGCTCGAATCGAAGATACTCGCTTGGATGGTTGGCCTGATTATGTCTTCTACCGCGAAGTTTGCATGGCAAACTAACAACCCAATATGGCCCATCATGCATGATGCCAATGGTGGTTACAATCGTACAGGGCTAGCATTGGCAGTTTTGGCAATGCTGAGATTCACCCGCAAAGCCCCGCTGAATACTGGAGCGACTACAAATGGAAAGCAAGATGGTTCATCACTTTTAGCAGCTTTAGGTGTCGGTGGTATCTTCTTCGGGTTGCACTCACTCCTTTCTGATACGAGTACAATGATTTTATGGGTGTGGGAAGGCTACCCGGTGCGAGGTCCTCTTTCAGCTCCCCATGGTTGGTTCACGGTGGCTGCCATGACGGCTGGATTGTTGACAGGAATTCGCCAACCAAGACTGGTTAGTAGTTGGTCTGTCTATGGCGTTGGGTGTCTTGGGGCAGCCATCCTCACCCTTTACCCGAACTGGTTTGGCTATATGGGTGCTCTCACGACAGCCTTCTACTTGACAGCCGTTGCTTCACCTCTTCTTACCGCGGCTTCTAAGCAGAACCCAGCAACGACTTTCGGTCTTGGATTTTTCTTCTACAACTTGTTAGTTTTGTTCCATGTCTGGGTTGTTGCTTATGCTTTCGTCCCTGGCGGTCCCCTCGTCCGTGAACATACGGATTGGATTATGACAACAATGATGCTCCTTATTGGCGCTGGCATCTTCAACCTGACATCCATAAACTCTCGTCGCCAGGAACCCAGAGGACGACCATCTCGGTCACAGCATCGCAAGTATCACACTTTGGCGCTCGGCATCATCAACCTCTTCTTCATCGGCGCTGCAGTCCGACGCTTTCCTACAAACGATTATAAGCCTTATCACGAAGACTCGCGACTCATTACCGCTGGTATCTGGACTATTCACTTCTCCCTTGATAATGATATGTGGTCTTCTGAATATCGGATGCGTGATTTAATCAAAGAACTCGAAATTGATGTTATCGGCTTGTTGGAGTCCGACTTGCAGCGCATCATCATGGGCAACAGGGATACGACCCAGTTCCTCGCTGAGGACCTGGGTATGTATGTCGATTACGGCCCTGGACCAAATAAGCACACGTGGGGTGCAGCGCTCTTGTCTAAGTTTCCGATTGTGAATTCTACGCACCATCTGCTCCCGTCGCCTGTGGGTGAACTTGCCCCGGCCATTCACGCTACGCTCGATGCTTATGGTGAATTGGTGGACGTCTTCGTTTTCCATTCGGGACAGGAAGAAGATCCTGAAGACCGGCGCCTCCAGTCCGAGTATCTTTCCCAGTTGATGGGTTCCACGCCGAGACCGTCGATACTACTCTCTTACCTCGTCACTAAACCTCTCGAAGGTAACTATAATACGTATGTTTCAGAGACTTCAGGGATGCACGACGTGGATCCCCGTGATTGGGATCGTTGGTGCGAATACATTCTGTATAAGCGCCTTCAAAGAGTGGGTTATGCGAGAGTATCTCGTAGTACCATCACCGATACCGAGTTGCAAGTAGCGAAGTTCGTGGTTCCGAAGAGCGATGACGAAAAGGCGCAAATAGCGGCTTTGGAACTTGACCCAGAGTCGCGGGATCGCAAGGTTGGCGAACATGAGGTCCCTGAGGGCTGGAGGTTCCCGGCTCTATTCAGGGGCGAGGGAGTTAGGGGACACCGATATCACGTTTTCAATGAGCCTTGGTATTATAAACCATAATGAATGGATGATGGTCACGGCTACGGTGTATGAGTTTAGGAAAGGTGAAGGCGCTTTAATGTGTACGGTTAAACGGGCGTGGTTAAGAGGAAATGATTCTGGGCTTTAATTCTTAATTCTTGTAGGTAGGTAGACTTTGGACAGTCAGCGCATCGTAGAGATGAGCGGTTAAGACGACATAGTCGGACCTAGGTATTCTTTAGTTTTTCTTGCCATGTAGTTCAAGGGCTGTCTGTTTGTGGTATGTAACCTCTTCGATAACTCAGGTATTTTGACCTCTTGCGACACCAGGCCAAGCCCTGCTTCCCTTTTGACTTCATTTCATGGCAGTAATGCCAATCACATGTTGAGCCAACTACTCCACTAGCAATGCCACCTGCTATGCTTGTCGATCATTTCCCCTCTTGGCGCCTGACCGGCATGATTATGTGACTTGCAGTAGATCGCGGATGTATCCCGCCGCCTCAATCAAGATCCGAGTTGAAGATCATCCTCTCAACTGTCTATGCTAGAACGACGACGCACATGGGAGATCCCATGGAGGGTTGAAGTGATAATCACGTGTACGTCAGATATAATACATGTATTATCCGGTCCATGCAACTTTAGGCTCAAGATGCAAACATAGGTAGTGCATGGAAGCTAAGCCAGGTACAAATCTTAATTTCTTTTATTCCGAAAATTGATGCAAGGGGTCGTGTCGCTCCGTATTAGTACGTATTGATGATGTTGTGAATTCACACGCGTTTCGAGCCGAGCCTCTCACTACTAATTAACAACTTTGAAGGTTTCTACCAGTCCAACTCGCATACACCCCCCTATTATGTGGCGCCGTAAGCCCCGAAAACATGACGTCTCCGACATTAATAGCTCTGTTAACACCAAAACATGCCCTACCAATCATGTGTTCGTTCCTGCAGGGGCAACCATCTCCGATAATTCAAATGCCATCATAAACTTACCTTGGATTTCCTGGACGAGGCAGGGAAGAACCTCGAAAGGTCGCTTCCTCGTATTCTGTCGACATATTACAACTTATTTCAGCTTGGTAGAGATAAAAAGATAACTTGAATGATTAAATCGCCGTAATTGGCGACAATTCGCAAGAGGGGGCGGAAAGGGGCCGGAATTGTTTTTTCAGTTTCAGGCACTCAAGTGTTGCATCGGATCGAAAGGAAAACGACCGAGATGTCATGGGGCTTTACAGGAGCATGACTGCATTACGGGACGGAATGTCGCGTGTCTAATGGCTTCTTCTTTTTAAATTGTCACCATGCCGAGTCTATATGACAATTCTGAGTACCTCTGATTCATACCAAGAAAGACATTCGATGTCTTGCTAGACTTCGCTCTTTAAATACCGTGCTTCACAACACTCGTTTAGCGACCGAGGCATTGAGGTTTGAAATTTATCACTCGCTACCATACACTGAATATGAAGATATGTCGACTCTATTCCGGTTGATAGTATGCTGTCTTTCGTTCTTTTCTGCAGTATCCGGGGCAATTAACGGGAGGGAGGATATTGACGTGACTCGGGCGGCGGTTGACGCTATGATGGCATTATATGACGACACAACAGGTCTTTGGGATCCTAACAACCCCGGCTCATCGTGGTGGCAGAGTGGTGTCGCCCTCTGGACCCTTTGTGAGTACATGATCAAGTCGGGGTCGCGCGACTACCTTCCACAAGCACTGAATACGGTCAAGATTCAGCGGGCACCGCTGAGCTGGTGGCCGGAAGGAGGCGGTGACTTCCGCGCCGATAGTACCGACGACACGGGTTGGTGGGCTCTCGCTATGACGAGCTTGTACGAACTCACAGGTGACGAGGAGTACCTAAATATTGCTAAGGAAGACGAGGCCTACATGTTCAAATACTGGAACACTACGACATGCGGCGGGGGGCTTATCTGGAATATCCCCAGCAGAACCTACCACAACGCTATCAGCAATGAGCTCTATCTGGAGCTGACGGCGAAACTACACAATCTGATTCCCGACGAAACGGTCTATCTATACCACACTCTGTTGGAGTGGGAGTGGTTTAACAAGAGCGGCATGATCAATAGTCAGAACCTTGTTAATGACGGGTTGACAGACGACGCCGCATGCGTCAACAATGGGATGACGACGTGGACATATAACCAAGGGGTAATCCTGGGTGGTCTAGTCGAGCTGTATAACGCCACAGGGGACCCATCGTACCTTGACGAGGCACGGCGGATTGCGGATGCCGCAGTTAGTAGTACTATACTGGTGGCGAACGGCACAATTACCGAACCGTGCAATAGCGAGGAGGAGTGCGAGCCCAACGGCACGGCATTTAAGGGTATCTTCGTGCGCGAGTTGGCGAAGCTTGATGCTGCACTGGATGACCACCCATATCAGGCGCTGATCCAGAATAATGCTGAGGCTGCCTACGCAAATGCGCGAAACGGGTCGGATTTCTATGGCTTCCTGTGGCAGGGTCCGTTTGATAAGGTAACAATAGGGACACAAGAAGCAGCAGTTGATCTTCTAATTGCGGCTTTCTTGCATTAATCGGTGTACGGAAGTTGAAGTCTTTGGGATAGGGGCATCCGCGAAGAGCTGGGGCACCAACGTACGGAGTCGTTAATGAGCATTAGAGCACGTAAAGACACAGAACATACCTGATATTTTTATGCGCATATTTGCATCTTATACCTACCTATGATTACATTGAAGGGAACTTGTGAAGACCTAAGCCGCCCCTCCATTTTTCAGCAGCAGCGTATTGGAGATATCGTATTGTCATGTTAACCCACGGGGAACAGTATCTGCTCTGTTATTGACACTGGTGTATCTCTTCAAGAACACATTAAAAGGCCCGAAGTTCTATCTACCAACTACCAATGCGTTATCCTTTCTAGATTAGGTAGCTTATTTCAGATCATACCTCACTAAGACGTCCTAGATGGATACCTCCAGAGTCACAACTCCAGTGACGCTGGCGACGATGGATAAAAGGTCGGCCATAATTACGGAGACACGTTACTACGTGAATCCCTACCCAAGTATGTAGGTGCCTAGGTAGGCGGGATTATAAACGCTAAATCATTTTTCAAAATTTTCGTAATTTAGGTATGCCACAGATGAAAAGCATCGCCCCGACGTTATGGCCGTCTCAATAGCTTAACTGAACCAGCGGGAGTGTAGAAAATCATGCAACCACAACCGCGGATGTAATTAATTACCGAAAATGAATACTATCTGCGCAGCATAGTCCTCGATTGATACATAAGTGGTCTATTCAAACCTCCTTTATCGAGGCATCCATAGCACACAACATATCTTTTCCCGGAGTTTAGGTAGCTATTACGAATTATAGTTAAGGTATAGAGGATTAAAAAAATCCTATGTAGTACTTGAGACGGGTGAGAGTGGCGATTGTTGGGTATGTGGTTGACAACTGAGCTATTTATTTGTAAGGGAGGATGCTGTGTCAAATAACACATGTTTCCCTCGAAGTTCTTGATAGAAGGTGAAACGTATAGGACATGCCTCTTAACTTCTTAAAGTTTGATATATCCGAAGTTAATGCTATGAGAGTTCAAGCTCTGAGTCAAGATTGTTGACAATACCTTTGTAATTCTCGAACGGTCTTTCTTCATCCGTTTTGTCATAAGTTTCACCTTAAGACATTATAGCATCATAAATAAAGGAACATTGGTGGAAACTATCAAACATGTTCTAAGATACGAACTCTGGCATTAGAGGCTTATGGGATTTTGATGACTGTTCGTCCGCGGTTATGGAGATATACATGTGTATATGTACCTAAACCTTTCCAGCGTTATTAGCATCCAATCAAATTCCATCTTCGGACCTATTGCGGATACTGGCTGACATTTTGAATATAGGAGTAAAAACTAGTCGTTGTGACATCGCTTAATCCGAATTGGTGTAGTGGCTAACATTTGACGCTCTCATGATTCGAAATCATTGGATCCGTCAAGCCCGGGGTTCGATTCCCCGATTCGGAGTTAAATTTCTCTTTTGTCTCTAATCCTGTACGGCTATATATATCCTTTTTGCTGTTCGCTATCGAAACCGATACACATTATTTAACTTAGACGGTTAGATGTAATAAGCAAGCTCCAACTATACCTACCTACTATGTATAGCTTACGTCTAACGGAGAATCGAACACAAGGTGACATCCGATCATATGACACATAAGTAGATCTAAAAGATGTTTTGTATTCTTCAATTACTGGAAACTAGGCTACGCACCCAGGTACCTAGTCTAGCAAAACCCCAACGCCGGCGCTATGCAACCTTGACAAAAATGAATCGATACGACAAGGTCTGTTTAATCAAGCCTGAGCACGACCTCCACTTCCAGTCTTGAAGCCTTCCAGGATAACTGCCCAATTATCAGAATCGCCTGCGTGTCCAACATGACCTGTGGCGATTCTGCGCATGAGAAGAGTATCATTGGCCCCTGTTAGTCTCTTCCCTTCGCCACTTTCTAAGCATTCTTTGAACCACTGCTCCTCCTGTGCATCGAACGGCAGGCTCGTCAGGTCAAGTGCCTTATCGACCGTCTCCTTTTTATGAGCAGCCTCTAGTACGGATATTACTAGACGTTGGAATAATTGGCGGCGCATAAAATCGGCGTGTGATCGCGAGAACTGGAACGCGTCCACGACGCTGGACCGTGCAATGGCGTCAAATAGCAACCCCAACGCCTGAGACGACTGGATAATGGGTTGAACGGTGTGGTAATAAGCGAGAGCCAAACTATAATCGTCGTTCTTGACATGGCGGACTAGGACGGTGATAATGTCGTCAATGAAGTCGGGTTGTAGCGAAGGGTGCGTGAGATATTGCAAGGCGAGGTCGAACTGCAGTGCGTCCATGTGCCACAAGCCTTTCATGAAGATCTTGTATTTGATGGGGATGCTGGCACGCTGAGAGTAGGCTTCGGCCTGTTGGGATCCATTTCGGTCATCGACGTCGAGAAGAAGGTAGTAGACTACAGAGAGCTTATGGTGCGCGGTGGCATTCTTGCTTTCGCAGATGTGGTGATAGAGCTGTCGAAGAGCCTCTTTGTTCTTGGGAGGATAGTGACTGGTAGCTACGTGGGAGATGAGGGATCAGCGTCTGGACAATAATCACATGTTTAACTTGGAGAGAGTATATACCTTTGGATAGATTTAAAGCTTTCAATACTCGGTCAATGAATAGAGAGCCCTCTAGACTTCGGCGGGATGCTTCGAGATGATGGACAAATGAACGATCGTAGGGAAATGGATCGAGGGAACCGAAAATACGGTCGAATTGGGAGGGCTCTAGCATTCTCATATTGACCAAATTTGATTAGAATTGGGTATTTCGAGATGCTGTCGCTAGGACTCGGAGACCGCGAACTTGTTTCGCGAAAAAAAGAAGGGGATCTCATCTGCTTGTTTTTGACGTTATGTAACCAAAATTGTACCTATGTATGCAGGTACAGGGATGTCAATTTGCCGGGTAAATAACACAACCGCATTCTTTGCGTTGTCCCGGACTTACGGCACCGCCAGACAAACATTCTCCACCTTACTCCTTCCGATTGTTGTAAAGATGGAATTCTTACAAGGAAGTTTGACTTATGCAAGTCGCTCTTGCGTAAATGTCTGAAGTTGATTGGACTCTGGAGAAGCTACGATCTACATGTACCTAATTCATGTACCTCATACGTACGTGTACATGTATGTAGCTGGGTACATACGGTATGTGCGTAGGCTGTCTTGCATCGCCACTTTGTACACACAAGCTCCAAGCCACACACCTAAAGCTGAACTGGAACCTGAATACCTATGAACTTGCTTTACTACAAGACAAAAAGAAAAGGATAAGTCATTACTCATCCTAGATAGAAAGTTATAAAACCCATCTTTTCCCTGAAACTCAGCATATGCCCAATCTCAGACCCTTTCACCTTTACGTCTTCTCGGTGACGGTACTATTAACTGCTCTCGTACTTACACATTTGTACCCCTCCTTGCTCTCGTACCACATCTCCCCAAGTCTCCTTACAGCTCCCCACCGTATTATTTCAGATATATTTACTTCGAATCTACTATCTCTATCTTTAGGATTCAAAATGGGAGGCGGTCCAGAGCATCACCAGTTCCGCACAGTGGCGTACTTCGTCAACTGGGCCATCTACGGCCGCAAGCACCGACCCCAGGATCTCCCCGCCGACAAGCTGACCCACATTCTCTACGCCTTCGCCAACGTGCGGCCCGAGTCCGGCGAGGTGTATCTCACAGATCCTTGGGCTGACACGGACATCCACTGGGAGGGCGACAGCTGGAATGATGTAGGCACTAATCTATACGGCTGCCTCAAGCAGCTCAACCTGCTTAAGCGGAGAAACCGACACCTCAAGGTCTTGCTGTCTGTCGGCGGCTGGACGTACAGCAGCAACTTCAAGCAGCCGGCCTCGACGCCCCAGGGCCGCGCCACATTTGCCAATTCCTGCGTGGAGCTGATTAAAAACCTGGGATTCGACGGCATCGACGTGGACTGGGAGTACCCACAGTCGCCCGCGGAGGCCGCCGACTTTGTATCATTATTGCGGGCCGTGCGAGAAGCCATGGATAATTACAGCCGCACGCTGCCCACCCCGTACCACTTCGAGCTGACCGTCGCGTGCCCGGCCGGCGCGCAGAACTACGGGAAGCTGGACCTGCCGGGCATGGACCGGCTATTGGATTTCTGGAACCTGATGGCCTACGACTACGCGGGATCGTGGGACTCGACGTCAGGGCACCAAGCCAACATGTTCCCCAGCGCCTCGAACCCGCGGTCCACGCCCTTCAGCACATCCGCCGCGCTAGACTATTATGTATCGCACGGCGTGCCGCCGCACAAAATCGTGCTCGGCATGCCCCTCTACGGACGCGCTTTCCAAGGTACCGATGGCCCCGGAGCACCGTATAACGGCATAGGAGAAGGCACTTGGGAGGCGGGCGTGCACGACTACAAGAAACTGCCTCTTCCGGGGGCCTCGGAGTACATAGACCGAGAGGCGGGAGCGAGCTATTGCTATGATCCGTGCACACGCACTCTAGTCAGCTACGACACGGTGGAGATGGCGCGGCACAAGGCGCGGTATGTGCGAGAGAACTGGCGGCTAGGCGGCGCTATGTGGTGGGAGAGCAGCGCGGACAAGGAGGGTCGCGAGAGCCTAATCGCAAATGTGGTTGAGGTTCTAGGCGGTCCGGGAGCGCTGGATGGCAGGCGGAACTGTATCGAGTATCCGCATACTAAGTATGAAAATCTCAGGGCTGGGTTTCCTAACAACTAGGCAGATATAGGATGATTTATGGCCTGAAAAGGGCGGGCAAAATGAGAATAGGATACCATATACATGGGGCGAGGTTGATGTTTCTAGTGGTATGTACAATCTGCTATGAGTGTACAGCCCATGGGATAATGTAGACACTTGGCATTGGATGGATTTCACTGTCATTGAAATACTAATCGACAATCTTCAACGTCAACAGGTGATTGTACCCCTTACACAATATACGATTAGAGACATTGTGATGGCTACTCGACATAAATGGTAGGGGAACCGGGTTTAGGAGGCATAGGGAGGGCAAAGCTCGTCATGGTCCTAATCATAATCCCCTGCATTTCCCCTGTTTCTAACAAGATTACGAGTCGGCAAGTCGATGAATATGCTGATGAAACTTTGGTGAATCACGTAGGTGAACATTCACAATGTAGAAACGTTCATGATTGTTTATGAATTTCTTTGTATTGGGACTGAGCTAGGTCATTTATGCCCTATCGTGAAAAACACTATGAACCCTGTCCTTGTGTCCCGAATCCCTAACCTCATGCACTCGTAATACCGATTAAGAGGCGTTTACTGCTTGTCGAAGACGTAGGTGAGGTGGCATCGGCCGCAGTACTGTCGGTCCTGCATGGCAGCCATGAAGACACCGGCACCGCACTAATTGTGGCATTAGCATCAATATCGTAGTTGATAAAAGATATGGGGATAACTCACGGTGTCGGCAGGGCACTCGCGGCGAAGACGCTCGATCTTGCCATCACCGTCGACCTTATAGTACTTGAGGACAGCTAACTTGGTCTTCTTGCGCTTGTGCTTGATCTTCTTGGGGGTAGTGTAGACCTTCTTCTTTCTCTTCTTAGCACCACCACGGAGGCGGAGGACGAGATGAAGGGTGCTCTCCTTCTGGATGTTGTAGTCGGAGAGAGTACGGCCGTCTTCGAGTTGCTTGCCGGCGAAGATCAGTCGCTGCTGGTCGGGGGGAATACCCTCCTTGTCCTGGATCTTGGACTTGACATTGTCGATGGTGTCGCTAGACTCCACCTCAAGGGTGATAGTCTTGCCCGTGAGGGTCTTGACGAAGATCTGCATGATTGCCTACTAGGTGAAAATTCGGGATTAGTGAATGTCACCAAAAATGAAGAATGCTATTGTGTTCCAGGGGTTGGTATGGATGTGCGTTGGGAGGTGAGATTTGGGGATGTTCGCGACGGGGGGAAAATGTGTCGCATCAGCTCATCACGACGATGCGACTGAGTACAGGGAAGCGTGGGAGATGCTGTCGCAGAAGGGACAGTGGGAAATAATGTGCGCAAAAGATGATGGCTTCGCAATATCAGTTAGACGTACCTAGACAATATGACTATTGCCGTCCTAAGCAACCAAGATGTTTCTGGTTTGTGGAAGAGAAGAAAAAGTCCTTGGTGGGAAGAACGGCGAGAGGTTATCAAGATCCAGCAATCGGTGTGGTGGGTCTTGGTAAAGCTCGGGTAATGCAGCTTAGACCCGTCGATAAGAATCACGTGCTAGGGTTTCCCGTTCTTACTTGCCCTGCCGCATCTTTTCCGCAATGCACAAACTGTGTACGCTAAATTGAGACCCTTTTCTCATTGGCCCGTTACTTTTCTTGTGCACTTTTCTTGTGCAAGTGGGGACATCTTTGGACGCTTTCAACCAGCCAAACTTCGCGCACCATATTTCTACATTGAATTCACTAAACCACGAACCACTTTCTCTTCGACAACTCCAAACAACCACAACTCGTATGTGCGATTCCTGTCCCTCTGAATTGAATACCCGATTCTAACACCACAACGAACAGAACACCGCAACCATGGTCAAGAAGAGAAAGAACAACGGCCGCAACAAGAAGGGCCGCGGCCACGTCAAGCCCATCCGATGCAGCAACTGCTCGCGATGCACTCCCAAGGACAAGGCGATCAAGCGTTTCACCATCCGAAACATGGTCGAATCTGCTGCTATCCGTATGTTCATTCTTTCTCCTTCCCATCGAGATTCTACTATTCTAAGAATGGATTGACTGACCAAAATTTCACAGGTGATATCTCGGACGCCTCCGTCTTCTCCGAGTACACGGTTCCCAAGATGTACCTCAAGCTGCAGTACTGTGTCTCTTGCGCTATCCACGGCAAGATTGTCCGGTACGTCGTCCCATCGGGAGAACGACTACGCGCTCAATCTGGGGCTGCGTATGCGCCTGAGATGAGCCTTGGTTGAACCTCGAATAAAAACATCTCCCCCTTTTCCCCTGGTCGTTAGAAATATACCAGCTAACACATTTCCCTTCAGTGTCCGATCGCGAGAAGGCCGACGTAACCGAGCACCTCCCCCGCGTGTTCGATACAACAAGGATGGCAAGAAGGTGACTCCCACTCAGACTGCCAAGGTCGCTTAAATGCTTCGTTTTGGTGTCATAGGGGAGTGAACGGGTCTGGGACGAATCTGGTCATCGGAAATGGTTTGCGCTGCATGAAAAACGGTTTTCGGAATGATTTCTCAGATAATGACTTCAATGAATAAAGTCATATTGTCATGATGAACAGGTCATTATACCCTTAATTCTACGTAGACTGCCGTGCTTTTAGAAGTGATAAATCTTTCATACGACGTGATCTTATGCTGGGTCCCGATTTCCTGGTCTTGATAATCCAGGGGAGCTACTTAAAAAATTTGCCCAAGTTTATCTATAATTTGACTATGTGCTGTCTCTTAAATTGCCCTTATTGGACTGCTGGACAGAGTTCTACATGTTTACACACAATGTTGAGCTATGTATTCGGTATCTTCAAAACTGGAGTAAAACTAAGGCGCCAACTAGTTCGACTAATCATTAGTGGTATATGAAAGGGGAAAGAAACACTTGAGCCATTAAACACAATATAGGGTAGACTGAATAGGAGGAGAAAGAAGCAAAAAAGACTGGACAAACGGGGAATTGAACCCCGGACCTTCAGCATACACCGTGGAATGGTGCGAAGCAGACGTCATACCCCTAGACCATTTGCCCTGGTACAATGGTGACTTTTAGGTCAAGCCTCGGATACTACCGAAGCATCCATTGGCGGATGATGAACAAAAAAATCTATAGGCTTATATAGACTGCTGCAAAGTCTGGTTTGTTTGTGGAGGGGGTTGTGTGAGCATGGAGGCTTAGTAAGTCTAGGCGCTTGTTAAGTTGACCAATAGTGTGCGAGACGAAAAAGAAGCACCCACAAAGCAATTCATTTTATAGCATTTACAAGTGTTGAGGGAATCGAACTCATCGGGTAAACTCTAAAAGTCAGGTCTACGGGTTTGGCTTGGCTATAATCAAGGTACTTCGAAGCGGCGGTCTATTATTGACTTCTCTGGGTTAGCTGGACGAAAGAAACAAATCAAACCTAAAGAACCAGCGGCTTTTAAGATCTGCCTAAAGTTGACATCAACATCTTGTAGCTTCTTCTACTGGAAGAGACATCATTTTTTGATTTGAACTTTTACGTGTCCCATTATGGAGTGGTTGAGATTTCTCAGTTATAAAGAACTATCCATATGATACGAACCTATAGTGATGGCTTTCACAGAGGAGGACTCGAGAACGGTCGGTTTTCAATACAAACTTAGAGAGAAACCAATCAAGGCATATATTCATTCCAAACGGACTCATCTTAAGTCCATACTCATATGTTCAATTCATTACACAACTCCTCTATCGTGAATCCCATGGGTTTTCCTCGACCGGACCTGCATCCCAAGTATCGTAACCCATTCAGCCCACGCCTTGCGCGCTATTCATTCATTACACAAATACCAAGTTCATGAGTTTAGGCGTTAATTCTATCATGTAGTCACCGTCTGGCCACCGTGATGTTGCCTCGCCCCGCGAGTAATGTAGTCGCGATTCTCGATCGTCACGCTCTTGGTCATATGGTTGACTTTGTATACGCCAACCAGGCGGGCTGCAAGTTCGAACATGTTGTTGCGAAGCGAGATGACAACGAACTGGGCGTTCTTGGTGCGCTCCTTGATGTAATTGGCAACGATCGATACCTGATCATATCATGTTAGCAACGGATGCACTACTCGTTGAGTATAAGTTTAGTGAATGAAGGTTACTCACGTTTCTGAAATCCAAAGCGGCGTCAATTTCGTCCATGACATACAATGGCGTTGGCTTATAATGATGTAGGGCGAAGACTAGCGCAAGACTGGACAGCGTCTTCTCGCCACCACTGAGATTGCTGATATTCTTCCAGCTCTTCTTGGGCGGCATGACAGAGAATAGAATACCTTCGCTGAAGGGGTCCAGACTGTCAACGAGTTCTAGCTCAGCATTGCCACCCATCGTAATCATCTGGTACATCTCCTTTAGGCGAAGGGAGATGGTGCTGAAGCCCTCCATGAAGCCCTCCAATCTAAGCCGGCGTAGGTCATCGCAGCGCTTCTTGGCCGCGTCACGCTGCTGGACAGCGCTCGCTAGATCCGATGACCGGGCAGCATGCTCTTCAACTCGGCGGCGGTATTCGGATAGGACGCTAACATCTACGTTGACATTCTGCGTCTTCTCTTCCAAGGCAGCAATCTCGGCCTTTAGAGTCTCCTTGTCCATATCCTTCAGCTCATCCTCGGTGAACCGGGGAAGTTCCTCGGGCTGCTGTTCTTGCTCCTGTTCCTCTTCTTGTCCTTCTTCCTCCTCCTCTTCTTGATTCTCTGTGGGTTCTTCTTGACCTTCCTCCTTAGTTGGCTTCTTGGCTGATGGTGTACCAGTAAGATCGCTGACGTTTTGAAGTACGAGTTTGCCCAGCTTCTCATCCCAGTAGCGCAAGCGCTTCTGATTTTCAAGGAGCACTTTCTGGTTCTCCTCCAATTTATTACGCATCTCGATCTCGACCGCGCGGGTCTCGTTGAGCTCTGACGCCTTCTCATCCAACTCGGCCTTTAGGGCGGATAGTTCCTTTTTCTTATCCGCGAGTTCTGCCTCGGCCTCCTCGACACGGGCATTCAAGGACTCGGATTTGCTACCTTGATTCTCGACCTCTTCTTCCAGCTTCTCGAGATCGCGGACTGCCGCCTCTAGCTCCCTAGTAGCTTTCGCATGGTCTTTTTCGAGCTTAGTCTTCGACTTCTCCGCCTTAGCCTTCTTCACTTCGGCATTTGAAGTTTCCTCGTTGTGAGACGTTATTTCCTCTTTGATAGCATCGACCTTCGCACGCTGGGCACGAAGCTTCTCACCACCAACTTCCATAATCTTGTCTTGCAGCTCTTTGATTTCCGCCTCCACACCTTCGGTCTCGGCGTGAAGTTTCGCTACCTCTTTATTCAACTTGGAAATTTCCTTTTGCAGGACAGCTACTCTGTTATCGTCAGACTGGGATGGTTGGTGCTCCTTGCTCAGCTCCTTGACACGACGTTGGGCGTCCGCAAGATTCTTCTCAGCACTTTGCAATTCGAGACCAATCTTCTGCATCTTGGTGTCTAATTGCGGAATTTGGTCTTTCAGATACCTGAGACGCGACTCAAGTTCTCGCTGGGTGTCCTGAAACTCCTGAAACTTCTGCTCAAGGGAATCACGATCGCCCTCAAGCTTGGCGACTTGCTCCTGAGTCGTATCAGCCACAAGCTTGCTCGACATCAAACCTCTCTTGACAGTTTTTCCACCTCCAGACATGGTACCACTCTTGTCAATAAGCTCTCCATCTAGCGTGACAACTCGCCACCTCTTGGCACCGTAAGCGATCCGGTTTGCCTGAGCAAGGTCCTTAGCGACTAGGGTGTCCTGTAGTGCATGGTAAAAAGCAGGACGGAATTTGTCTTCTTTGGCTCTGATTAAGTCAAATAGGCGTGGCGCATTCTCGGGTGTTTGGATAGGCTGCAAATCGCGTGAACGCAATTTATCCAGACATTTATCCAGACATATAAAGTTACCTCGTCCAAGGTTCGTTTTCCGGAGATATTCGATGCATTGTTGTCCAGCTTCCATTGTATCGGTAACAAAATTGTCGAGAGAAGGACATGCTGTGGAGATAGCAACATCGTATTTCTCATCGATCGTACCGAGATTTCCAAGGCGCCCATGGAAGCCATCAATTCGTCCCGACTCCTTCATTCGCATCAACGCTGCTAGCACATTGCCTCGGTTTTGATTTTGGGAGAGACTGGACCTGGCTTCTTCTGCCTTCTGTCTGGCGTTTGATACTTTGGCGCGAACATTGGGCTCCATTTGGGATAGGGCGTCAAGGTCAGCCTCGATCTTCTTTGCTTCCTTTTCCAATTTTGCTTTTTCAGCTTGGCACTCTTTCAGCTCGGCAAGTTTGGCAGCACGGCCCTCTTCGATATTAGAGATTTTGGTTTGCATTTCTTCGAGAGCAACAGCACCAGCGTTAGCTTTCTCTTTTAAAATGGCTAGTTCTGATTCGGCAACGGCAATGGCCGACTGCTTTTGGTTGATTTTCTCCTTCCATGGCTCAAGAGATTTCTGTTTGATAGCGATCTGGTCCGAGAATACTTGCGTCTTGCCCTTTAGGCTATCTCTGATCCTAGCAAGTTCTGCCTCTTCTTGCTGTACACGCTCCTCGAGAGCCGCGATTTCCTCGGCGCGTGAAGAAATCTCCTCGGCGCACTGCTCAATCGTTTCCTCTGCCTCAGCTGCCGACTTCTCGGCGTTGGCAATGGTCTTCTCGAGCTTCTTTTGTTTGTCGGTCAAGAATTTCCGCTTCTCGTCAAACTTGACTCTCTCTTGTTCAAACTTTGCTGCTTCTTTGACGAGGGTCTGGACATGTTTCTCTTGGGACTCAAACTCTTTGGATCCTTTGGCGTATGCCTTCTGCAGCTGCTTAATAACTTGCTCGCTACCCTGGTGCTTCTCTAGTTCGGCGTCCAGTTGAGCCTGCATTTGACTTATCGCTTCTTCGGTGACGCTCAGGTTGTTGTTGCACTCGCTGATATAGAGCTGGTAGAGTGCCGATTGTTTGAGGGTTAGGTCATTTTCGTCCCGAATGTACGCCAAGGCTTTGTTCTTCTTATCCTCAAGACTGTTCTTCTCCTTTTCTACGTGCTGAACACGTCCGCTCTTCTCCATACAAATTTCGTTGAGGGTTTCCACCTCTGCTGCCGCTTCTTCGATGGGCGTCTTATACTTTGAGGTGCCAATGATATCCTCGAGATACTCTAGTAAACCATCTTCGTGCTCGTTGGCAGCCTTGGGCTTCATTTGGGCAATCGACTCAACTTCACCTTGCAGGATGAGGAAACGCTTGTGATCGAGATCGATTCCCCGATCCCGAAGGAGGGTGGTTACGGTGGTGAAATTGGACTCGCGGCCGTTGATATAATATTTGCTCGAGTTGTTCTTGAATGCCTTTCTTGAAATGACAATCTGGGAGTTGGGAATTACTTCTGTACCACCGCCAGGCTTAAAGCACGGTTAGTATATCGTTGTTACGGAGCAGTGTATCAAATTAAACTAACCAAGTCCATAACCTCCTGAAAGTGAACTGCCACCTCGCAGTGATCCAGGTCCGGGTAGGCAGCGGAGTTGTGGATCAAGGCAGATATCTTGCCTTGTCGCATCTTGCTCGCCCTGAATCCGAAGACGAAGAGAAGCGAATCGATGACATTTGATTTACCAGAGCCGTTAGGGCCCACTACTGATGAGAAGGAGGCATGGAATGGCCCAACTTCTTGTCGTCCAGCGTAACTCTTGAAGTTGGTCAACACCAGGTAGGTGATGACGATACGTGGCTTGGGGCCCGTATCCTCGACGACTGGCACCGCCATCTTACGTGACTTTAGGACAATATCCATGGGTTTCTCTAGGATGGTGTCCATTGGTCGAATGGGCTTGACCTGAGTGACGGTATCGTCTGGTGATTGCTGTTGCTCATTGATGCTCTCACTGGTGATATCAGCCAAGGGCGTCCCATGAAGCTCGGACGGCTCCTCAGATTTCTCAGTTCGAGCCGGTGTTGGCATAGAAGGCTGACTGTCGGGCGCGGGCGTCGGAGTGGGCGTAGCCTCTTTGCTGACCTTGCGCGGCGCAACACTCTTTCGCTTCCTCGGCGAGGCCTTCTTAGCAGTTTCTGGGGTTATGACAGTGGCAGTAGATTGATCGGGGTCTAGGATCTCGCTCGGTTCTACGGAAGCCTCTGGTGCAACGCTCTTCCTCGTACGGCTTGCGCGTGGTGTCGCAGGTGCTGCAGATTTCCTTCTATTCTGAGTCGTGCGGCGCGAGGACTTGGTTGAGGTTTCAGGAGCGAATTCATCCTCGCTATCTTCTTGCTTTATTCTCGAGGTAGTGTTTGCGACAACGTCGTCTTCATCGTCTGATTCGATTATGGCTGCACGTCGCGCTGCAGCGGCGCGACGAGTCGGTCGTGTGGACATTATTGCTAGTAGTCGGCGATATTGGGTTACGGTGTGGAAAAGATGTTGGAAATTTTCAGAGGCACGTATAATTGGAATTACCTAGACTTCGACGAAACACCATATGGTATCGTGTCTATCTTCTTAGCTAGCTGTCGTCGCTGTCGTTACTGTTATCACCATGTGCTGGTGCGTGAATCAATAATGATGAAATAAAATTAGGGTACCAAGTTCAATGGTAGGGAAGTAAACATAAACAACTTTTACCCCACACTTCAATTTCCCACTCCCACTGCACTTGGCGCGCAGACGCGATAGTGTGGCTGACTTATTAAAGCTCCAATGTGGCTATGCCCACTAGCCACCTGCCACCTGCCACCTGGAACATGGAACGGAGGTTCCTCATAACCTTACAATATCGGAAAACCTATCGCGAATGTATGTATATGCCTGAGCCGGACCCAAGAAATCATAGCTATGTCCTCTTCTAACGCAATATCGCTTCCGTCACGGCCTTTCATAGCTCGGGATTAAGTGTGACGTTTCTATCGAGGATCTCTAGCACTGGTTATCCCCGCATCTCCCGGACTGAAAGCGGAACGACTGGGCTTTATTATATTGCGAGATATCCCAGCACTGTAACTACAGAGTCAGTAAGTTCCACTCTAGGTGGAAGAATTCTAGCTGTTACATACAGTCGCATCCGGCGGTACTGGCGCGCACATCTCTTGACAAGGACAGTCTGCGGAAGGGGAGATGACGATAGTGTAGTCATGGCTAGGACCACCGTGGAAGAGGACGGAGTTTCTGCCGGACTCGTTGAGGCAGCCTGGGTTGGGGACCTTCACCGACTCTCCACAGCCCTGAGAGCAGCCAGAGTCATCGCAGAACTGGGCCCAGTAGTTGTCGTCGGCTCCGTTATCGTCTTGGAGCACAGTCTCATTTACGGACGTAGCGAGAGCCAGGGGAGCAATAGTCATGGCGAGAAGAGCAAGGCTCTTTACGGCTAACATTTTGAGGATTATATTGATGTCTTTGCCTTGATCAAGGTAAAATTTATAGAGGAATAAGATCCTATGCTAACAATCGGTGTGTCTTGGAAAGATGGTGAAGAAGAGTGTACATAAAAATAGTTGAGCTTTTCGCTATATTCGAGAAAAGAATGTTTTTCGAGTATCTTTCTCCTTCTAGGGAAGCATTCCAATCAAAAAAGAAAATCGAATACTCCGCTGCGGTCAACGAAGTTATCTTATAACTTAGTGAATTGATTGTTCGGGTTTATGGACTTATTTGAATGCTGCCAGCATACATAGGTATTATCAAATTAGAGAGTTCATGATTATGAGAGAGCTTGGAATAGATTAGAGTTAAATTTGAACATGTTATACAGGTAAGGATCATAGGTGGGATCGTTACATTGCTACAAACTTTCCCTTACATATGCTGTGTACCAAGTGACCACTTGTGTAGGTCATGCCTACGCGAGAGACACATGACTACGAATTTAATATAGGACGATGTAGTTAGATTTGTAGCTTCTAACGGTACCTACCAAGAAACTCCTTAAGTAATGCATGTCAGTACTTAGTTTAGGTAATTGATATTTATGTTTTAAATATGAAGCCTGTTGCTTCTCTCAAAGACTTAATACTTCCATTTTTAATGGCTTGGTATTAGAAGATGCTTGTTTTCCAAAGTGGAATGTATTTATAGATGTTGCTCCTATAAGAATGGGAATTTATATGCGATCTGTTAAACTAGATACAATAGTTAAGTGGCGAGGAATGCGGGGACAGGTTTTAAACTTTAACACCTTTTCTACATCTTAATACATAAAGTTGCTAAGTACCTAGGTACAATAGTCCTAATACCTTACGCACATGTACGTTGTCTCGCTTAGGGGCACACGTGCTGTGCACGTGCCCCCTTTATTGTGACATAGACGCTTACCTTTAAGAGATGTTTCAAAACCAGTATAATACTTATTGCTTGCTGGGAGTAAATTATGTGGGCATATCCATATATAGATACTGGATAGTTTGTTAGTATGATAGGTAGCTTTAACAGCGTCCCCTTAGTGTTATTGTTTTCTAGCATGGCTTTATATTTCGCGATGGTTTCGTTTTCGTCATCGTGATTTTATACACATTTTTGTTTTACTTAGCATTATTTTATTACGTTTATAAGTACTTTGTGGTGGTTAATTCTTGTTAAAATGTTTTGTTTAGCCATTATTTTCCTTTCCGGCGGCGTTGTCGTATTTGCCGTTGTTTTTTTTTATTCCGGAACGTGCTATACTCTTATCGGCATATGCAAATATCGTTATATGCGACTTTCCGGATTAGGCAGTTATCGTTTAAACCAGGTACCGCCGTAGCCGGTAATTGTTATAACAAGTTAGAAGAAAATTGGATATAACAGCGTTATTTAGCAAAGCCATACTTTCCGCAACGAGATATTGCCTTACACGGAACATGTTACCGGCCGAAGTACGAAGGAGTCCCGGTAACGGACAAGGCGACCAACTACATACATATATAGCCGCAAGTTCGTATAGTCGGAGAAAATATGAAGATATACAGGAAGGATATTCCCCGGGTTCCTAAAGTGGAAATACCTATATATTTTGATTCTGGATTTAGTACTCGAGAATAAGATTACTTAGAGCCTACAATTCCAACAATTTCTAATAGCGGCCCAAAAGCTGTAAGTACAATATAATAGACAATGAATAGGATATAGAAGAGATATATGGGTGTCTAGCTCTAAAAAGTATGGGTATCCTTTCCCTTTGGCCAAGGTATATCTCTATCGTCTAACTAACACCCTCTAGTAAAATTTAACGGGGTATAGGACCGTGATCATTCGCGGTCTGGGACTCATTGACCTGTTCTCGTGGTTTCGCTTTTTGCTGTCTTGTGCCTCTGCCTCCGAAACCCCATCCGATTTGGTTCGCGACGTATATTGCTGTGCCAAGCTAGTAAGTGTACAGAGGTGTCAGCAAAAGTACTTGAGTGCCATAACATATCGAGTCTTCTCAGACGGTGATCAATTACGTACCTCATCAGCCCAGGCCCAGACGAGCCCCGGGTTCTTCTGAAACGTGCGCCCAGCCGCTATAATATCAACAGGGGTGTCGTTATCATCTTTCCCACCTACAAGTATCTCCTCTGCCTGTTTCCCGCTAGTAATACTTCCTACAGTGGCGATGAGCAACTTGTCCCCAACAGCTCGCTTGATTTCCTTGGCGAATGGCGCCTGATATCCCGGTCCGGTCTTGATCTTCTGTAGCGGATGATTCCCACCGCTCGACACATCAAGCACGTCGACGCCACGCTCGGCCAAAAGCACCGCTAGCCGTGCCGCATCGCTCACCTTCCAGCTTTCGCCCTTGTATCCCTCAACATCCTCAAGCCAATCGGTGGCACTGATGCGTACCCAGAGGGGCATAGTCTCGGGCATGACTTTTCGGAGCTCGTCGACAAGCTCTAAAACAAGACGAACGCGATTCTCGAAGCTGCCGCCGTATGCGTCATCGCGGTGGTTGGTCGCGGGCGAGAGAAATTCATGCAGCAGGTACCCGTGGGCAGAGTGCAGCTCGATCACATCGAAACCGGCTTTCACAGCGCGCTTCGCCGCCGCCCCGAAATCTGCCTTGAGCTGCGCAATTTCGTCTAGGGATAGCGCCCGTGGCTGGGCATGGTTCTCGTTGTACGGGATGGCGCTCGGGGCAACGACATCATCAGGCCAACCACCAACTTCCTTGACAGCTAAAGCTCCAGGGTTGAGCCAAGGCGCCACCGTGGATGCCTTGCGCCCGGCGTGGGCGAGCTGAATGCCAATTTTCTGACCCTGTGAGTGCGCAAATTGCACATGCTGCGTCAGTGGCGCGATTTGCTCGTCACGCCAAAGACCAGAATCCTCGGGCGTGATACGTCCGCGAGGTTGCACGCCGGTAGCTTCGACGAAAGTAAGACCCGGCTAATTTTCGTGATTAGCACACACACCTCAGCTAGCGGAAAAGGGTATGAATAAGACTTACCCCGCGCTGAACAATACCGCCGAGATGAGTGGTATGCCACAAGGTGTGGAAACCGTTCTCTGCTGAGTACTGACACAAAGGCGACAGCACTATACGGTTCTGAAGAGTGATTCCACGGATCTTCAAGGGGGTGAAGAGCTTGGGGATAGGGCCTCCATCCGGTTGAGGATTCAATGCAGTGCCTGCTGGCGGTTCCTGAGCCGGGGTGAAGAATGGCACACCCTCAGCTGCTTTATTAACAATGACCTTGGGACCCGGCGTCTGGCCTATGGAAGAAGGTTCAGGAGCCATGTTCACGTGGACAGACCAGCAAGCTTTGGGTGCAGAGTTGCGCGTAGGGAGAAAGTGATGGTGTGAGGTTGGGGTTACCGTGGGGTTGGATACGATGTAGGTACTAGGCCAGGCCGTCGCAATGGAAGAATATTTATAGACCTACTTACCTACTGTAAGTATATAAAATATACATATGGGCACTTCCCGACGTCGCCGAGATGACATCATTATTATCAGGTCTGCCCACCTAGAATGGAGTCGATGTTACCTCTTTTCACATATAATATGGACCCAAGCGACGCCAAGCCGGTCTCGGTATAATTGTACAAATACACTACAGCGTATTCATGCGTGGTGTGGTGCGTTGCTTAATAATAGTCTCAATTTGAGGGTCTACTTAGGTTGAACTTTTCTCCTCGTGCTCTCTTACTGCGTTTAATGTATTAATGTGAGAATGGTAAAAATCAGTTTACGATGGGAACTTTCGTATATCACTTAAGGGGGGTTTATTATCGGCTACTTTAGGAGGCATATTTCCGATCCAGCAATGCTTTTATTTGATCTTTAGGCTAGGTGCCTATGATCTACCTAGCTATGATAATTGTGACCCATTGTCCTCAAGAGACGCCATTGCCACCATTCATTTCTAGTTTCAAATTTTAAATTTTGAAACTCGTTGTGTATGTGTGTTCTGGTTGGCTTAGTTGTTGCTAAGAAACAGTTAGTAAGATCAAAAATGACCTGATATTATTTGCAGTTAACATTATGCTACTGACCTAGCAGAAGGTCCTCGAAGACGAGGCAGACGAATTCGAACGAGAAGGCTTCGAGTGATGGATACCTGAACCTGATCCTGATCCTGAGCCTGAACCTGAGCCTGAGCCTGAGCCTGGGCTTGTGCTTGTGCTTGTGCCTGGGCCTGAGCTTGAGCAGCATCCAGGGCCTGGATAGCAGCCTGGGCGATGGCCTGAGCCTGAGCAGCGGCTTGAGCAGCAGCAACCACAGCTTGAGCCTGGGCAGCGGCTTGAGCAGCAGCTTGACCGTGTGCTAACTGCGTTGCTTGGTCGCACTGCAATAGCGGGACGTTAATGATGTCATCGGCTTGCGTCTGGCTGTACTGATCCCACATGGAACCAGATTGGCCGGTGAATCCATGGTGTGATCGGACATGTTGGAGCAAGCCATGAAAATTTCTAGAAGGTTGCGCTCCGGGACATAGGCTACAACGGCGAGGGTTGGGGTGCTTCTTTAGTTCATGTAAAGAGCCAGGCCGATGAAATCGGCATATATGAGCACTAATATTGTGTCTTGCGTTCTCAAATGGTCTTCGGTCTTGACAAACTAACTCGGCACAGACGAACTGGCCACTTGCGTTAATGTATCCCACCGCAGTGTCGTGGTCGACCTGGAGAAGAGAATGTTAATTACCTACATATGTAGCTTATGAATGACGAAGGTTGGGGAATTTGCGATGTCTCCGGTTTTGTAGCTAGCGCCCAGCGCCCGGTGCTGCATTGTTGCATTTGCATTTATGTAGCATATAATGTATGCATTGATTGAAGTCTTGCATTGATACATAACTGCATTGACGCCTTAAACGGTTTGGTGCATTCGTACACCGTAACGCCGTCTAATGCATAAAGGCATATTATATCAATTGATGCATTGCTATACTTCCAGCACTTGGCGAATAGCTTATTCCGTAATGCCTTTAAGAAATCATGATGTTGTGATGCGTAAAGGGACGGTGAATACATAGTAGGTAATAATTCTTTGTGATGTGACTTATGAAAATAGAAGGGAAGGATAAAACACGGAGAGAAGGAGATGATAAAGAGCGGGAGATGAAGGATAGAATCCGAGGGATAAGAAGCGAAAGAGATATTGTTTGAGACTTACTTGGGCATTCATCTTGATAGTTGATCAAAGGAATCTTCAAATAAAAGGCAGGGGATAACTCGAGCGTAAAGAAAGAATATCTAAAGTTACCTGCGGAAGAATTAGAACATGCCACGAAGTCGGGTGGATGATGGGAGGGCAATGAAAGATTACCCTAGGAACTTTGAAATTCTGTAAACGACAGTCACGTAAGAAATTCGCAAAGGGAAAGCTCCACGCAGTTAGGAGAGCGTATGATATGTACCTGACTTCAGGAACGCTAGACTGATTGCAGTGCGATTCGCCATACAACTCGACGAAGGAAGTACCTACTTGAAATATTCCGAAATGGTATGGCTCCTGATCCGTGCCCCCTTAATTATTCCCCTGATCACCAACGTAGTTGCTACCAGTAGAAGAGCTTGCTTAGGAATACTTGAATTATACCTAGGTACAGACAGATATATCACTTGCCAAAAAGGTAACTACTACCTAGATAGATATTGTGTGTCTGATCCCGCAATCAGTAAAAAGCTATTATTATAATTATTATTTATCAAAGTAGGCCAATAGTAGTGGCCATCCCATTTTCCAGGTACACCGATACCTATAATGGGCCGTGATATATTTTACATGTAGCTTCCAACTGCTATCTCTTGTGGCGATGTATCTACGTAGTAGGTACCTGTTGCCCACTTGTAACTTCGTCCAAGCAATTGTATTTAAACTAAATACCTGTATATCTGCCTACCCAGTACGTAGATACATGGGATTAATTCTGTATTTGCTGCAGTACTCACATGTTAATCTATTATTCCTTCACACTGAGTTGAATATTTTATAGAGAATCAGCTACATGTTAGGGATAGTAATATGTATCAAGGCTATGACGCGCATGGAAAGCTGCTCATTATTGATGTCCAGTATTAGTATCACAAATATCCTTAGAATACAATATCAAGGACAAGACCAGTTTTCTATGCTTGTAGAGCGAGCATTTGAAATAATGATACTATAAGGATGTATTTAAATAGCAATATTACACGGTCGGTCTTTTAGAAGATGGTATTTCTAGTCATCCAGGGGCGAGTTCTGTTTTAACCCAAGTCAAGTCTAATATTATAACTCGGTTTACAGCAGAACTAGCATACAGCCCCCTGAACCAATCTGATCATTAAGATTCGAGTACACGTAAAGGGAGAGAGTTGAATATTAACCCTGCGTTCTAGTACCTTCATGGGAGCCGAAGAGCTTTCGCGAAATATAGAGGAATTGCAATCTCAAAACCCCCAAACGTTGACGTATCATGCCTGAAGATTCCGCTTCTTGTGGGCGAAGATTCCCGCGTTGTGTCCGGTCCCGTGAGCCGCCTGCTTGGCCTCGAGATTGGCGATGTTGAGGGTTCCCATAGCCTTGACCGGTGGCTTAGGGGGTGCAGCATTCTTAGCGACTTCAGCTTCGGTGGCGGTTTCGATACTCTTGCCTAGGTCGGCATTGACGCGAGTGAACATAGCTGTTAATAGGTACCTTTATCAGCATACTTACAGCCAATGGATCTTGGTGGGATATATATCAAGGAGGCGGTGACAATGTGTGGAGATGCTTACCATAAGCAGCCTTACGGACCGACCCAACAGCCTGAGCTAGATGAACGGCGACATTGCTAATGAAATTCTGCTGCTGACCAGGCTCTTTTGCTAAAGTCTTTTCCCAGAATGTGCGTGCTTGGACGAAATCGGCATCAGTGAGCTCGCTTTCAAAGTCAATGACAGTGCCTTGCCAGTGCTCCTCATCAGGTTGGGCATATTGCGGAGCTTCGGGATATGTAACGAAGCTTGAAGGGAAGTAGTTTGGAATTCCGCCCAAGTTGTGAAATGTTGCGTTGCCATCGCGGTTTAGGGGAGTGAAGCTGAATTCTGGTTTGTTGATGGGTAGTTGTATGAAGTTGGTTCCCAAACGGTGACGCTGAGTATCGGCGTAGGCTAATGCCCTAGTCTGTAGAATAGGATCAGGTGTTAGAGCCCATCCGGGGACAATGTTGGTTGGACTGAAAGCACTTTGTTCGCTCTCGGCAAAGAAGTTGCGGACGTTCTTGTCTAGATAGATTTTGCCGAATCTACGTAGGGGGAAGTCTTCGAATGGCAGAGTCTTTGTGGCATCGAAAATGTTGATGGGGTAATGTTCAGCAACTTCTGGGTCGATGATCTGGGCGTATACATCCCAAGATGGTTGATTGCCGGCTTCTAAGTCGTTGTGAAGAGAGCGAGTGTGGAAATCGGGATCTTCGCCTGCTTTCTTTGTGGCCTCAGGGAAAGTGAAGTTCTGTACACCTTGATTTGTCTTGACGTGGATCTTAACGTACTTGAATGTTCCATCTGCCTTTGTAAAGCGATAGGTGTTGATACTAAAACAGTCTGCGTGCTGGAAATCAATGGGCGTGGCACGATCACTGAAAAGGAACATCAAGAAGTGAATAGCCTCTTGGTTATTGTTGAAATAATCCCAGAACATTGTGTGATCCGGAAGGCCGCTCTCTGGGTTCCTCTTTGTGGCATGCGTAAACGAAGGAAACTTGGCGCCGTCACGGATAGGGAAAACAGGAGTGGATAAGAATAACCAGTCAAGAATACCTTGTTCGGTTCTTAGCTTGAAAGCAAATCCTCTCGTGTCCCGTACGGTCTCGGCAGATCCTCGTTCTCCGGCGACAGTAGAGAACCGGACGAAGAGCGGCGTCCTCTTGCCAACCTGGTTGAGAAAGGCAGCACTAGTCACATCATCGATAGCATCCGTCAGCTCGAACCAACCAAACGCGCTGGTTCCTCTAGCGTGGACCAATCTGAAATATTTAGCAACCTATTACACAACATAATAGTAATAGTTGGCTTACCTCTCAGGGATACGCTCATGGGTAAGATGTTGGATAAGTTCTAAAAGATTGATATCCTGAAGCAGTAGTGTTGCCCGGAGATTATTCCCAATACGTTGACTGGCTGCTGGCTTTTGAACAGGAGCGCCTGCAAATTGTTAGACATTATACATAGATGGTAAGTCTTTGTGATATTACCATTCATTGTGGTCAAGAAGCTCGACTTAGGGGGTCCAGGTGGATAGGGCCTAGTTTGCCCATTGGCGCCGTTGGTCACCCCATTAGCTCTACCGTTCTATGTGATGTTAGTATATTGTGACCCTTTTCATATGTCAAATAGGAATACCGTTGTAGTAGATGGCATATTTCCTTGTTTGATAACCCTATGTTTAGGTAGAACTTGTCTCAATAGGAGGTAGGTTAATGAGCAGTCTAAATAGGACAACATAAGGCAGGTTATCTTTCAGCTTAAATGATACTTGGCTGGAAGAGCGTCCTTCAGCCCTACGATAGATCTCCTTTTCGAGTTTACTCAATTGGTCATGTGGAAATCGGCCTATGCTGACGGTATGTAGGGTCAGAGACGTTGAGGGTGTGAAGCTGCTTACCTATCTCTAGTGCGCTGAGTGAGCCTCGACAATTGACCAATACGACATTACTTATTTCAATAGATGGAGTATGACGCCGTGTCGGGTAGTATTCGGTTATGTTCATCGCCCTAGAATACCGTATGTTATTTTGCAAATAGAGCGATGAGGGAAACAATAGGCATCAGTCAAGATCCCGGATTCGCCGATTACAAGTCTCGAGGCTATTCTAGCTTACACCGCCTAGCCATTCTATCTCGTAATAGAGGTTTGTCGAGCAAACACACAGACTCATCGTGCTTCCCATTTACCGACGGGGTTGTTCAACCTAATAATAGAAGGCAGGTATATGCGGAGGATGGGAGAGTGGAATACGAGAAGGAAGAACTAAAACGCGCCGATGATGTCCATAGTTACACAAGATATATTATAGGGGCTACAACGTGACGTATACTAGGTAACAGTAAGTTGTTGTACGAGTCTTTGAAAAGCCTACCTACTTCGGTCCCGGTACCTCTTGAGAATATCCCCTCTTTCATAGATTCATGCTAGATACGAAGTATAATATTATTAGAGGCTCGAAGGTCATGTTGCAACATAATAGGTATTCTAAAGTTCGTATAGCAAAGTTATAATATCGATTTTATAGAGGTGAACTGGGATCCTAGATCCAATAAGAGCGCTTAGTTGTTGAGCTGAGCTGTAGATGAGCATTCAGTTCTAGAGACTAGGTAATTACGAGAGAGAGAGAGAGAAATTGAGAATAACACGTGCCGGCGAAATCTAAGATAGGTACATGTCCTTTGGGGCTATGATAGTTGCCAATCACCACACCTTTTCACCTACTTGCCGTAAATCGCCAGGCCTTCCCAACCGTCCCTACTTCCTAATGCGCTGAGGTTCAAATTCTGGACTAGTTTCCCACCATTGACGTCGATCTTGAAGACCGAGATTCCAGCCGCTCCCTGAAGCACGTACAAGTAGTCACCATAGACTAAGCTATCAAAGCCGCCCAGAGTATCGGCTGGAGCAGTGATCGTATATTTAATATCTTGCTTTTCAATATCCACTGCGACTGGAGCCGGATCAAATCCGCCCAAGACAAACATGATATTTAGGTGGGCTGCGTACGCAGTCCAGCAGGGGGCAGAAGTCATCGAGATAGTAAGCGATTTGGTCAATGTGACCTCCAAGCTGGGGTAGCTGACCTGGATGAACTGGGCACCAAAGGCCGCATCGCTCAGTATGGCTCGAGTATCGTCGTTACCTACGAAAGTGATTGAATAGGGAGCAAGCAGCCCAGCAGGACGCGATTGGACAGGCGCTGGGACAAGAGTTGCTGTCTTCTGGTCCACAGGGAACACGAATACATGTCCAGGGAATTTAGCTACGCCATCGAACTTGAGAAGCACGAACCTAGGTAATCATGAGTTAATATATAATGGAGAAAATTATTATGGAGTTTGACTAACACTGCAGTTTGGCTCGGGTTGAAAACGATGTCACCAGCTGTGTTAGTTGGACCCAGTGGTGGCGTGTTTGTCTGGGGAATTGGTAGAGGGAAGAAATTCCCTAGCGGCTTTATTCCCGGGTTCTCACTGCCGAGGTCATTGACGCGGAAGGTCGACACGCCACCCACATGACCTGAGTGTAGTACACAAAGGAGGCCTAACTTGCGCGAGTATGCCAAGCTAACCGGGAATCTTCCCCCAGTTGGCACTGGTCCGCCAACGGGGACCAAATTTCTTGGGTCATCGGGTGAGATAGCAAACATATGGACTAGATCAGACCCAGGGGAGATGGTAAAGAGGGTATTTCCATCGACTACAACGGAGTCTTGTGAGAAGAGAGAGTCTAGAGTCAGTTGTTAGTTTGGAATCTCAGCATAGTGCAAATTGAAGCCAGAAGACTTGGCGCTAACCCATATTAGTTGGGCGATTAGCCCGCTTTCCCAAGAGGCCAATGCCATTAAACAGCGTTCTCTTAGGTGAAGAAAGAGTTCCGTCATCAGACAAAGTGACAGCTATGATAGAGGCTCCGAAAGGGTTGTTGTCAAGGAAGTACAAGGCCTTCTTGCCGGCCGGAACCGGTTGCAGAGTCACGGTTGGAGATGACATCTTGAGCAAAGTACAACTTTGTGGAATTCAGAATGTTGTAAGATGATTGGCTTAATAGATCATATGCAGCTATATCTGCCTATGTAGGTAGCTAAGTAGGTACCTAGGTACTCTATGTAGGTAGTTATATTGCGGAGACCTATAGTCTTACCTTGAAGCAAATGAAGGAGTTTATCAAGTTTATAATAACACTAGCAGATCTTATCACGACTAGAGCCTCATGTAAACTACCTATCATTGGAGAGTATGTTATTATTACCCAAACAAGTCGTATGTCATATCTCTTGTTCACGTTATAGGCTTACGTGACTCAACACTTAAACTTCCGCCAACGTCAGCTTGAAACTTGGCAATAACTTGCGAGGAGCACATTGATCGGGATAGTATAATCCTGTCTACAGCGATTAGTAAGTAAGATCATTAGTTTGAAAAAAAGACGTTTAAATCATTCGGGACTCATTAATAATCGACGAGGACTGTATCGTCTGGAGGTTGGAGTAGGCTTATCTCATTTCATACAACCTTACAACCACATAACTCCTAGACAACCAGAAGGCTATAAGAAACACCCCTGTCTAGACATGCAACAACCAATCCAAATGAAACGTCGTATAGCAGGCAATAGGTAATGACCAGTCGATTTAGAAGCAAATTAGCGTGCATCGTAGCTTGATGGAGGCTTGATTGGCTGTTTCCCATATTCCTTTCCAAGGATGGCTCATGTAGCTTTCCAATAGTCTAGGAGATATTGGAGCTATCTGACCGCATGTGCTGTCCTCGCCTTGATGTGTGGGATGAGTAATCGAGAACAGAGAAATAAGTATTATACTGACCTTGGGGAGGCTCTGCCGCCTGATCCGTGGTCTAACCTTTGCCAACTGCTAATGTTCCCCCACCTCATCCAGACTTGCAGGTCTTACCAGAGAGGCCACGGGTTCCTAACGTGATTCTGGTTCCCTAGAAGGCATAGTAATATAAGTAGGTAATCAGTGATTACGTATGAGGCCTGCATATTGCTTTCATGATGGAGATGATGGTCCTATCTTCTCGCAGACGCTGCCATAGAGGGAAGGTTTGATTCCAAACAGGGTGAGCATCAAAATATAGAAATAAGCTGAGCTTCTGTGCCTCTTCGGTGCTTTAGGTGAGGTCTCGCTAGGACTTGTATCGCCTGACTCGAAGTTGTGACTTTGTACAACGTGACACATTTCATCATGTCGCCCCTTAGACTCAACGACATGAA
This sequence comes from Hypoxylon sp. CO27-5, assembly GCA_002120305.1. Taxonomy (NCBI): domain Eukaryota; kingdom Fungi; phylum Ascomycota; class Sordariomycetes; order Xylariales; family Hypoxylaceae; genus Hypoxylon; species Hypoxylon sp. CO27-5. The sequence goes on along the minus strand of KZ112508.1, from coordinate 45,149 downwards.
GCAAGAGAGGAACTCGGCTCTCGAGCCTATTGCCATTTGTGGAATGGGTATGTTACACACGAAGCCACATGGTCCTAGCCCCTTAATGCTGACTGGGGTTGATGTTACGCAACAGCATGCCGATTGCCGGGTGGCGTCGATTCTGATTCGTCGTTCTGGCAAATGCTCGTTGAAAAAAGAACAGGTCAAACACCAAAAGTTCCGGCAAACCGATTCAATATTGACGCCCATTACCACGAGAACTTGGAAAGGCCAGGGTCGTTTAACGTCCTCGGAGGCTACTTTCTCGACGGTCGACCCCAGGATTTTGACCCTAGCTTCTTTAACATTACCCCTGTTGAGGCTCAATGGCTCGACCCGCAGCAGCGCAAGATACTGGAGGTTAGCTACGAATGCATGGTCTCTGCAGGAGTGACTTTGGATGCTGTTTCTGGGTCGAATACGGCCGTTTTTGTGGGATCGTTTACTGCAGATTACCGTAAGACCCCAAATTTACTATGTCTATACCGTCCCTCATATTCAGCTAACTACCCCTTTTCACAATTACAATCCCGTAAAACGAGGTATGCCGAGCCACGTGGCTGACGGTACACTGCAGAACAGATGTCCACGCGCGAGCCGGATTTCCGTCACAATTACGCGGCGACGGGCGTAGATCCCGGAATTATCAGCAACCGGATTGGACATACATTCAATTTGAGAGGACCAAGGTTGGTTACACTGCCTATGCTGTGTTACTTACAGCACTTCAGCCCTATCATTTTTTAACTCGCTATTCTAACGTCAGTGGCCCTCTAGCTTCACGATCAACACCGCTTGTTCATCCTCAATATACGCTCTGCATAATGCTTGTCATGCACTCCGTGGTCGAGATTGCGATGCCGCAATCGTCGCCGGAGTTAACCTAATCCTCACGGTTGACCAGCATATGAATACAGCCAAATTAGGCATCTTGTCACCCACGTCAACCTGTCATACATTTGACGCTGCAGCCGATGGCTACGGCCGGGCAGAAGCAGCAGGCGCTTTGTATATCAAGCGACTCTCAGATGCGATACGTGACGGTGACCCGATCAGGGGTGTGATCCGGTCTACAGCCGTGAACACAAACGGGAAGGTTGACGGTATGGGGATCACTCACCCCAGCGTCGAGGGCCAGGAGCGGGTGTTGCGAATGGCCTACGAGAAGGCTGGTCTTAATCAAAATCTCACAGCCTATGCCGAGCTTCACGGTACGGGTACGCCAGTTGGCGACCCTATTGAGGTCCGAGCTGTTTCCAACGCTATGAATGATACGCGTTCTAAGAGCAAGCCGCTCTTAATCGGTGCTGTAAGTCAAAGAATATCATTACCAACAATTGTGGAAGATTTAATGACTAAGACCGTATTCACCAATAGTTAAAACCAAATATAGGCCATAGCGAAGCAGCCAGTGGCATCTTCGCGGTCATGAAGGCAGCTTTAATGACAGAGGCAGCCGTGATTCCTGGCGTTGCTCTCCTCAAGCACCTTAACCCCGCGATTCTGGAGAAGGAATGGAATGTGAAGATCCATAGGGATACTGCACCTTGGCCTAGCGACTCCTTAGTCCGACGAGCAAGCGTATCTTCCTTCGGGTACGGGGGGACTAATGGTCACGTCGTAGTAGAATCGGTCGAGTCAATGTATCCGTTATATCAACACGGGAAAGCCAAAAAGGATGCTCCCTACGATCATTCGTCTAGGCGACCATTGCTTCTAACTCATTCAGCCCATGATAAGACTACACTCTCTAGGAATGTAGCGGCCCTTGCAAAAGTTGCTTCCAACTACTACTTAGCCGACTTAGCACATACTCTGAATCTGCACCGGACGCAATTCAAGGCGAGAGCTTTCGCAGTAGCTCGAGAAGAAAGAATTTCTGAGGCTTTTGACATGGATTCTTTGACAACCGGGGTTGCGTCTCAAAAGAGGGAAGTGGGCTTTTTATTTACTGGTCAAGGGGTAAGTATTAGTGTTATTACATCAGTTTCTTGACCCCCTTATTTATACTCCCCGATCTCACCCGTCTGGGATTATTGTAACCTTTACCTTCCGTGTGTCCTGCTGCACCTAATAACGGAAGATATGTGCGCAGGCTAGTGAGTATCCATGACGCTAACAAGAGGACAATTTCCAATAGGCACAATGGGCTGGTATGGGTAAAGAAGCTTACCTGAACTTCCCAGCTTTTGCGAACACTATCCGTAGGCTTGATGTTGTGCTCAGCAAACTTGATCCGGCGCCACAATTCTCCATAGCTGGGTTACTCTTAGATGAGAAGGCGTCAACTGAGATCAATGAAGCCCATATTGCCCAACCCCTATGTACGGCGTTGCAAGTTGCTCTGGTCGATATTTTCGCACTGTGGGGTGTGACACCCGCGGTGTCAGTCGGTCATTCGTCAGGGGAAATCGCAGCAGCTTACGCAGCTGGGTTGATTAGTGCGCCAGAAGCTATCCTGGCGGCCTTCTTGCGCGGTCGTGCAGTCCAGGCCAAATCAGGCACCGGCTCCATGCTTGCTGTTGGACTTGGTTCCGAAGAAGTCCAGAAATTCCTCCCGCCAGCTGATGACCCGGCCAATTTGTTAAAGGCGTGTATCGCATGTGAAAACTCGCCCAATAGTGTCACGCTCAGCGGCGAGGTAGATGAGATTGCTCGTATCCAGAGACTCATCAGTTCTGAAAGCATCTTTGCGCGCGAATTGAAAACGGGACGTGCATACCACTCGCCTCACATGAGTGTAGTGGGCGATTTCTATGAGGAGATCTTGGCAAATGCCGTCCTTGAACTTACCGAAGAGGATCTCGGGTGGCGACGCCTACGATCACACATGGTGTCTTCTGTGACAGGAGAACCCATTACCACCGAGACTCTTCCAAAAGGGTACTTGAGCGCCAACTTGCGCAATACGGTTCGCTTCAATACGGCAGTCAAGCGGATAGGGACCGACAAAGAGATGTTTAGCCAAGTTGGACAGTTCGTGGAAATCGGGCCCCATACGGCTCTTTCAGGGCCATTTAGGCAGATATGCCTGGCGAACAAATTCGATGGCTTTACCTACATCCCGAGCTTGGCGCGAAATAAAAAAGATGTAGACCAGATTCTATCTGTGGCTGGACACCTATTCGTCGCTGGCTACCCCGTGAACTTGGAAGCAGTCAACGCCAAAAGCTACTATGATGACCTCTCACCCGGATCTAGAATCTCCAACATAAAGCTAAGCAACACTTGGAACGGCCAAAAGACACGAAAGCCAAAAACGGAATACTTGCTTGTAGATCTTCCTCCGTATCAGTGGAATTACGAGAAAGAGTACTGGATAGAGCCTCGGGCCAGTGCCGAGCTCCGTGCGCGCCGGTTTCCACGCCACGATCTCCTAGGTAGCCAAGTGTCTGGGCTTTCAGGGCGAACACGGGTCTGGCGAAATGTACTCCGTCATCGAGATGTTCCGTGGCTAAAACATCATAGCTTAGGCGGCACGGCAATCTTCCCGGCAGCCGGTCACCTTGCTGTTGCTATCGAGGCTCTCAGACAGGTCCATGAAGAAGAAGGGCTATCATTCGAGGGCGCCTTACTCCATAATGTCGCCATTGATAAGGCACTTGCGCTCCCCGACAACGATGACGGCGTGGAAATTGTCGTCACCCTACAGCTGAATGGAAATCCTTCTGCAAGCGGGCGGCATACATTCTCTGTAGAGTCTTTGAGCAATGAGGAATGGGCGTTACACTGTACAGGCTGTGTATCGGCAGCCCAAAGGCCTGCAATTAGCCCACGATCACCCGTTGACATCTCAACCTTAAACCAACGTGCTACTGGAAAGACATGGTACGAGGCTTTCCGACGCGTTGGCTTCAACTACGGGCCGAACTTCCAGCAGCTTCAGTACGCGCGGACTGACCGGAACTTGCATCACGCGGCTGGCAGTGTAGCCGTGCTAGACTCATGTATGGACGGCGAATCCCGTAGCCTGATACATCCATCCACAGTAGATGCATGCCTACAGCTGATAATCGTCTCGATCCACGCCGGGCGCCACAAGAAAATGCCTTGGGGCGTGGTACCAACACACATCGAGGAGGCTACTATATTCCCCACAGCGAACTTAGACGATAATGATGCTGGGCTAGTCGGACACGCTGTTGCATGGACCGATGGATTTGAGCCCTCGGGCCGCCGCTTCAATACGCATACTCTCCTCACTGGGAAGAGTGGTAGCCTACTCGTACATATCAAAAACCTCACATGTACGGCGTACGAGGCCGCCATCCCGGCCAGCACGTTACAGGCAGCCGTTGCTGCATCGCCGCCCCAACCACTCTCTCTTTCGTCGTGGAAGCCTGATATCGCAACACTCACAACCAAGAATTTCGAGAAGCTATGGCCGAAGCTGCTTACTCGGTATGATCGGTTTGCAAAACTCTTCGAGTTGATCAGCCACCGGCAACCTCTAAACCGGGTGCTCCTGATTTGTGGACATGATACGTTTTCGGATGACTTTAATTTGAAGGTTCTCATTGACACGTTGCCCAGCCACTGTGCGATCACTCTTGCGCTACGTGCTCCATTAGAGACGGCTCAGTTACACGTGCCGGAGGAAGATCAGGGTAATGTAGCGATTCGAGAATTATCGTCTCTCTCTGGCCTTTGGGAAGAAGCAGACATCGTTGAGTCAACTCATGATTTGATATTACTAAACCTCGATTCGGCCTTTCCACTAATGGACAGGTTGGCCTCCCTGGTCGACGACAGTGGCTGGGTCGTCGGAAGTGGCAATATCGAACAATTTGACAACTTTTTGTCCAAGCGAATTCTGCAAATCGACCAAGAGTTCGCCTTCCGGAAATGGAGACAAGATGCTGAGTCCGACACTAGCACCGATTTGAAGACCGATAGCACTGCATCAGTGTCTGTTCCTGCTGGCTTAAACGACTATGATGCTGAACATTCTAGTGTTAAGAAGGTCATTGTGCTATCTCCGGAGTCATCAGAAGCCATAAAGAATCGTGAAGGCTTCGAAAAGGCAGTTTTAACACTCGGATACCAGATCTCGCCTAAGCTGCTTTCGGAATTCAACCCAATTGACGACGGCCGCATCTTGATAGATGATACTGCCGGGCTTCTTCTCTTCTCCGGCATGGATGAGACAAACTTCGCAGCGTTGAAAAGTGTTATCGCATCGGGTGTACCGATCGTGTGGCTTACACGAGGCGTCAGAGAGGGTCGAAATCCCACCGGAGGCATGGCCGAAGGTTTCCTTCGTGTGATTCGCTCCGAGCAAGCCGCCGCTAAGGTTATGCTTCTCGACATCGATGAAACGGAAGATGCCCAGGGCGTTGCTGAAGCTATTAATAGATGCTTAGACTCGGCATGCACCAAGGACTCTGGCAAAGATACTGAATTCTGGCTACACCGAGGAGTGGTTCATATAGCGCGAGTCTACCCTAACTCTGAGCTCAATCAGCAGTGGAATAATGAAGTTACAGCTTCAACTGGGCCTCAAGTCGTTCCATTGCCAGCACAAGAGCCACTAGAAGCCAAGGCTTTGGATAGCAGCGTCGTATTTACGTCCACTCGCGAACTTCATGCTCACGGAAATGGAGCACCGATTAATGGAGTGACCGATATACCTACACCGGCGTCGGAGTCCGAAGCCAATCTTCTTCTTCCAGGGACCGCATCCTTGCGATTGTCGGGCGATGCAACCTACCTTCTTGCCGGCTGTCTTGGCGGTCTCGGACGAAGTCTTACGCGATTCATGATGGAACACGGAGCAAAACACTTCGCCTTCCTCTCGCGCTCAGGCACAGACAAGCCGGAGGCTGCGCGCGTTGTAGAGTCGATCCAATCTCGAGACGAATGTTCCGCCGAAGTCTTCCGGGTCGATGTGTCCGAAAAGGACAAAGTGCGCGAGGTGGTCATGACTTTAAACGCAGAGCGGCCCATCCGTGGAGTCGTACACGCCGCCATGGTCCTACAAGATGGCATCTTCGATACGATGGACAGTACGGCATTTAACGCGGCTATCGTGCCGAAAGCTAGGGGTGCCATGGCGCTGCACAACGCTCTCCGCGATACCGACCTGGATTTCTTCGTAATGACCAGCTCCATCTCGGCTATTCTTGGCAATACCGGGCAAAGTAATTATAGTGCTGCCAACAGCTGCTTGGATGCGTTGGCACTACATCGCAATATGGCTGGCCTAGCTGCTACTTCTTTAGTGCTCCCTATGGTGCTCGATGTTGGCGTAGTAGCTGAAGACGACTCAGACGCGATCGAGACATCGCTGTTACGAAAGGGTATGTATGGCATAGACGAGGAAGAGATGTTGCGTGGATTCGAAGTGGCCATGCTGGCACACAAGCAGGTTAAGCCAGAGATGCAGGAATCGCAGCTTATTATGGGCATGGACACCGGTGAGTTGGGCAAGGCGATTGCTAAGGCTGGCGGTGTTGACAATGCCGACGTGTATTGGTATCGCGATGCTCGCTTCGCTCACGTCCGCGCGTCTTTGGAGGCTGCTGCTGCTGGATCCGGCTCAGGAAGCGGACAGGAGGGCCCCCGTGGCGATGACAGCTTTGCAGAGGCGCTCGAGACGGCCGCGGCGGAGGGGCCTAAAGCCATTCTAGAAACCATCGCTATTCACATCGCCAAACGCGTATCGAGCATCCTAATGATTCCTCTGGAAGACTTTGAATTGGAGGGCCGTTCGATTGCGAGTTACGGTCTAGACAGCATGATCGGTGCTGAGATGAGAACCTGGCTGTTTAGGGAATTCGGTCTAGACTTCCCCTTTCAAAGGCTCCTGGCGCCTACTCTTAGCTTTATGAGTCTAGCCGCCGTGGCTGGGGAGACAATAGGAGCTATTAAAGAGTCCTAGCAGTATGATGCTGGTTGATCCCAGAAAACGAGAGACGTTGGTATATCTAAGATAATATATAGGTTATAAGATAGAAAGATATGCTCAGTTATATGTAGCGAGATTAGAAGATTTACCATAGAATACATTCACTGAAAGACTCGTGAAGGATGAGTTATTTTACTTCAGGTATGAAGAGAAGAGCGATCTCGGATTCGGACGTCCGAAGAACATCGTGACATGTTTCCCATTTTAGCCAATATTTGATTTATGATTGGTTCTCATAGAGTACATATGTATCTTATCCGGTACCTGGTGCCTAGGTGGTTAATTGAATATGCAATTATCGAATCTAGACCAGCGGACCGGACATTCGGCTTCAGTGGGGCCGAGTGCTGGGTTCATGTCGAAATGCACTAGTCCTACTTCAGCCTAAGTCGAATTGAAGAATTCATTGGATTGTGCACCAGATCCGCCGAAGTTCTACCGCTATAGTACGTACCCGAATGTGGGGACCTGAGCTTTTTTGATCCGACAAAAAAATTTGGACCTTTTCCAAAGCTTCAATTTTTTTTATCCGTAACACAATCGCGGGACGGCAACATCGCATGCGCAGATCGACGCAAAGTCCACACAACAGACAAGATGACGCGAGTTGACTTCCTACTGCACGAGTCCGCTGTGGGCTATGCGATCTTTAAGGTCGTCCACCAGCAGGATACTGTTGGTCTTCACCTGAAGGAGGTTCAGAAAGCTAGTCAGGACCTCGCCAAGTTTGGTAAGATGGTGCAATTGGTCAACTTTGCGCCTTGGAGGTAAGATTAATACGGATTCTTGACGTGTTCGTATTTATATCTGACGCTCTGGACTTACAGAAATGCCGCCGACGCGCTTGAGAACATCAACCTAATCTCAGAAGGCATTCTCTCAGACTATCTCAAATCTAATCTCGAATTGAACCTGCCCCAATCAAAGAAGAGCAAGATCGTCCTCGGTGTCGCGGACAAGAACCTGGCTGGTTCCATCAAGGCTGCTTTTCCTGGTGTTGAATGCGAGACTGGTGACACGTCCGAAGTCGTTGCCGACCTGCTGCGAGGCATTCGTCTTCACGCCCCCAAGTTGCTAAAGGGCCTCCAGGAGGGGGATGTAGAGAGAGCTCAACTTGGTCTTGGCCATGCATATTCGCGTGGAAAGGTCAAGTTCAATGTCCACAAGAATGATAACCACATTATCAGAGCTATTGCGACTCTGGACAACCTCGACAAAGGTATCAACTTGTTTTCCCAAAAAGTACGAGAGTGGTATGGATGGCACTTCCCAGAGCTGTACAGCATCGCTTCCGATAACCTGACTTACGCACGCTTGGCTCTGTTCATCGGTGACAAGTCAACTTTGTCTGATGACAAGCTCCATGAGATTGCCGCACTGGTCAACGAGGATGAGGAAAAGGCACAGGAAATCATCAACAAAGCCAAGATTTCTATGGGACGAGAACTATCGGATGTTGATATGGCCAACATCTCTACCTTCGCAGAGAAGGTCGTCAAACTCGTCGAGTACCGAAGAACGCTCTACAGCTATTTGGTTGATAAGATGAGTACAGTTGCGCCTAATCTGGCTGCACTGATCGGCGAAGTCGTTGCTGCTCGTCTCATCCAGAAAGCCGGCTCTCTGACGAACCTGTCCAAATACCCTGCTTCTACTCTTCAGATTCTTGGTGCCGAGAAGGCTCTCTTCCGAGCCCTTAAGACCAAAGGTAACACTCCTAAGTTTGGTCTTATCTACCACAGCTCGTTTATCGGTCGAGCAAACCAGAAGGACAAGGGCCGCATTTCGAGATATCTTGCAAACAAGTGCAGTATTGCTAGTCGAATCGACAACTTTGCCGAGCAACCGTCGAAGAAATTCGGTGATGCGTTAAGAAGGCAGGTCGAAGACCGACTAGAGTTCTACGCAACTGGCAAGAAGCCAACTAAGAACGCAGATGCGATGGTGGGTCGTCTATATTCTAGTTGTACCGTACTTAACTTTACTGACCTATGCGCAGGAACAAGCAATGGCCGACATTCTCGCAGATGGTCAGAGCCTGGCTATCGACACGGAGATGATTGATGCCCCTCTCCCACACACTGCTGACACTCCCAAGAAGGAGAAGAAGTCTAAGGACAAGAAGGAAAAGAAAGAGAAGAAGGAGAAGAAGCGCAAGCATAGTGATGTGAATGGTGAGGTGGAACCAGAGGTTGCTGATGGCGAGAAGAAAAAGAAAAAGAAGAAGAAGCATGCGGATGAATAGGAAGCATGTTGTATCCTCAGGGGCTGAAGGGTTCGACGTTGGTTCAGGCATCGGTTAGGCGTTTCGGAATTCAGGGTTTTTTTTCGGGGTGTGGTTCTGTATATTGGTAGGCTCATACCCGTCCTTATTCTGCTAGTTTAAACGAAACAGGCGTGGACGAATCGATACAAGTTATTTTATTCGCAAGTAAGTCATAAGTTTACCAAATGTGTACATTCCGATGAGTCAAACAATCTAGACTCGGGCTTCTCCATCTGAGTCTTCTAGCTGGGAAACTTCGCGAGTGACAGTGATCTCCTTATTCTTGCAAGATATGTCGCCTTACGACTTGTTGGATGGCATTAGATAATGATCCACGATAGTACCCAGAGCTTAACATTTCATATAAATCAGGGACAAGCCTTCACTAAAGAAGAACAGTAAGCTGAGATCCGAGGCAATATTCGCTCAACGTGGAAGAATAAACAAATTATCGATTGCTCTGCGTCTAGTACAAGCAAACATATGTGCTCCCATGGCTAACAAAAACTCAAGTATCTAGCCATAAAGTACCCACGATGATATAAGTAGCCCATAACGCCTTGTAATGCCGTCACACTTGATGCTCTTCTCCAACTAATTTCCTTCGCTTCCAAACTCCTTAGTCCAGTCCGCATTACGCTTGAGATCCTCTTCAGATACCGTCGGCCGTGATGACTTGATGGCCTTGACGAAGTCCTTGAAGTCAACTAGAGGCTCGAGCAATAGTTCTGAGTCGACGTCATCCCATGTCATCTCTTTTGCACCAGGGTCACCTGGCGAACACGGGGTCAGGAGTGTTTTCCCGTCCTTCTGGACCTGTAGAATAGAGGTTAATAACGGAGAAAATAACTCAAAGGGGAGCATTCCAAAACCAACCTCTTTAAAGTGTGTAGCTTGTTGAATTTTACGTATGGGTTGCATCAGGGCGTCTTGTACGGCAATAGCAATATCACTTCCCGAATAACCCTCGGCGAGCTGTGCCAATTTTCGATAGTCATCGCTTTTTAATGTGGTTGGCGTTTCTCCGATAGCAAGCTTGAACATGGTTGTTCTCGCGGCGACGTCTGGTAGGCTAATGTGTACTCTTCGCTGGAATCGTCTTCGAATAGCGGCGTCTAATTGCCATGGGATGTTGGTCGCGCCCAGCACCAATACGCCCGTTGAGTCCTTCCCAACACCATCCATCTGTACCAACATCTCGGTTTTGATTCTTCGTGAGGCTTCCGATTCACCCTCGCCTCGGGGACCACATAGGGCATCGACCTCATCGATGAAGATAATAGAGGGCTTGTTTTCTCGAGCCATAGCGAAGAGCTGTTTCACTAACCTATAAAATGGGAAAAGGTTAACTAGTGGCTTACAACTAATGATATAAGAATTCGGGAGACACACCTTTCACTCTCACCCATCCATTTGCTCACCAGATCACTACTGCTCACACTGAAAAAGGTACTGTTTGCTTCCGTAGCCACGGCCTTTGCCAAATAACTCTTACCCGTACCAGGCGGACCGTATAGAAGAATACCCTTCCACGGCTTTCGTTTCCCTTGGAATAGGTTGGGGAACTTGATGGGCAACAACACAGCCTCTTTTAACGCTTCCTTTGCCCCGTCCAGCCCAGCAACATCGTCCCATTTGACATTCGGTCGGTCCTGCAAAATAGCTCCGGCAAGGGCACTCCGTAGTTTCTTGCTATCCTCGTCGACACCATCTTCGCCGTTTTGCTTCCCCTTCCCCGTCCCGCCCGTCGACGAGCCGTTCGCACCGACCATCCCAGGTTTTTTACGCTTCGCATCGGCATCGGCAAGATGGGCTTTCAGCTTCTCGGCGCGGTCCATGTATTCGCCCGTCTTCTGGCGGATCATCTCCTTGGATTTTGGGTTCTTCTCCCATTTCAGGGCCAGCATGAACAGCTCGAGGGATTGGTAGTAAAGCTGGTAGGCCTTTTCATGTTCGCTGGCGTTGTCGGCGTCTATGGCGCGACGCACCGTCTCGATCGCTCGACCGAGAAAATCGGTATTGGACATTTTGGACGGGCGATGGAGGATGCCTGGGTAGCTGGTTTGGAATAGTAACCCACGAGTTGAACCAGATGTAGCTGGGTTATACGGGGAGATATGAGCAATAGGGTTGTCGACGAGGTAAGAGGCAATTGGGATGGTGAGTTGGATGTTGTTTTGTTGTTGTCAAGCTTGTGATGATAGACTGGGCAGGAACCTGCAAGCGCACTGAAGGAAGGTCGAATTGCTGCCGCCGACATCCAGTAAGAAGTAACTTGCTGGAGGTACCTCAATGTAGTGGTCAAATAGGCGGAATGAGAAGTACTCCATACAAAATACACCCCGATAAATGTCTTATCCTTGAATGTGGAGGGGTATAAATTAGCGTTTCCTTATCGATTGGTTGGCATGGCTACCAGGCTTAAGCCACATTCTGTCCAGGTCCAGCAGCCACAGGCATTATTGAAGATACAAATCCATGATCCATTAAACATCACTCAGTGGTAAGGAAGCAATACCTGTCGCCTCACTAGATTCTTATCTAGTACATATATTACACAGGGTTTTGAAGTCTTTCAAATCAAAGACATTATATACAGAATCATCAGCAAACTGATTTGCGGTCGGATAGTGGGGAGCCCTAACACACCTGGCACTGAGACAAATGATGGCCGAGATTCAAGCACGACTCCAGAGTCTCTCTGAAGACTATACCAAGCTACAACAAGAGTTACAAACCTCTGTTCAGTCCCGGCAGAAACTTGAGGCCCAGAAACAGGAGAACTCAAACGTCCAGAAAGTGGGTAATTTGCCGTGATAAACCGAGGCATTGCCTTGGACATCATCGCTTACACTGCGCAGGAATTCGAACGTCTTAAGAATGGAGAGAACATTTACAAACTGGTCGGCCCAGTGCTGTTAAAACAGGATAAGATCGAGGCTGAAAGCACAGTAAATGGACGTTTAGAGTTCATCGGCAAGGAACTGTAAGCTTTGCTCATTTCTATATCTATACTATCATGCAAACCAAGACTCATACTTATTTTTTTTTTCAGTGAGAGAACAGAAGACCAGATTAAGGAGATACAAGAGAAGATTGAGAAGAAGAAGGGGGAAATCATTCAGGCTCAGGCAGGATTACAAGCTGGAGCTGGCGCACCAGGAAAAGTCGCGGCAAAGGGTTAAGGATGTGAGAATAAAACAATTGAAAGTCCCAAGTGAGTTGTAAGAGTCCAGGTTCTTCATATGGTTGGGTAAAGGCCAAGCACTAAAGCCGAGGCTCTCTACAAAGGTGATTGTTTACCTAATGTTTATGGCCCTTATCATTAATTTTATCGAGGCTTGTGCTGTTCATTGTCATAGAGGTTTCTCATATAATGATGTGTTACCTAATATTCGTACATGTAAAGGGTATGTGAGGCATTCTTTCCTGTCTCAAGTACATATCAGTCACATGTACACGATCAGGTAGTTTTCAAGTTTGTCTGAGCTTACAACTAGAGATGACGTAATCAGAACCCTTTACTGCCTGACTGGATACTAGGTATAGGTACCTGTATGTGGTTACCTACAGGGAGTTACCGGGCTAGTGGTTGCTCCTCAAGGTGCCCCGCGATCTGGCATCAGAACCCCTCCAGCCCTTTACATACCTAAACCAACTTTCTGCCTTAACACTTCTAGCGCTTAGCAACGGTCAGAAGCCGCGTCGCTCATTTAATATCGACATCCAATTCGTCGCAAAGAATACGCAAGCTTCGTTCCAGGCAACAAGAAAGCGATTTTCCATATTATGTGCCTACCTAGGTAGATATCACTCTATAGCTGTTGATCGAGCCATCGAATGAAGCTCCACGAAATATACTTCTTTCAAGCAGTCTAGCTTGCCGCGCAGGAGGCAGCGCCATGCGAAGATGGCACCGCCAACCTTGATACCCTTGGATGCCAACAGGCCGTTGTCCATAAAAGAGATATCTGACCAAGCCAGCGTATTCCAATGGAATCCGCATATCCCAATGAGGGCTTACCTGCGTACGGCCAACACATTAAGTCAAGAGGTAAAGATATAGAGACTTTATCTCGGTCTCCCTTCCCGTATACTGGGCTAACCTCTCTCTCTCTCTCTCTTTTAGGGTAAAAGCTACTTGCTTGATGGCAACTTTCCTCAAGCGTACCTCTTATATATGCGATACCTGACCCTCCTTCTCGATTTCCTCCCTAAACATCCTGACGCTAAAACACACGAAGGAGAGAGAGCTCTTAGAGAAGTCAACAAATCTTTACCGTCCGTCGTTACGAATCTCGAACACATTAAGCCCATCATCCAAAACGATTATGATGAATGGAAGTCATCTAGGCTTAGGAGAGAAGAGGAGCTTCGCCAAAAGGAGCAAGCTAATCGTGCCAAGTCGAAGTCTCCGACATATGACGAACGCGCATTCAGAGATCCCGCTCTATCTGCTAAAAGCCGTTTGCTAGATGCCAACGAACATCAGGAGCTCGCTGTTGAGTTGGCCCAGAGAGAGATTCGACGCAGGGATGCAAATAGAAAGGCGATTAGGCAACCTGGCGTGCGCACTGCTGGTTTCTGGGACAATTGGAAAAACGAGCTGGCTGATAGACAAGCCGAAGAGGATGAAGTCTACCGGAGGCAAATGGAGTCGACAAGAAGGGAGTTGGACGGAAATGCGGATAGTCTGGTAAACGATATCCCGCGAAAAGAGTCGCATCCCTCAGTGACAGTACCCTCAAGGAGTTCGAGCTATCGATATCCATCAATCTCCAAGTCTGTACCTATTCAGTATGAAGCTCAGCAACCATACCAGTTCAAGACACCGACTGTTCAACCTCCACGGCCACCCAAAGAAGGGATCCCACATTGGCATGAACCCAGCCCAAGTCGCATACCCGTTTCCCTCCCGCCAGAACTCCCCGCCAAAGAGCAGATATATCCTGAGAGGACGCTTCCAACTCCAGAAACACCACAGGAACTACCCACGCCACCCCCAAAGATACATGAAGCCGCCCCGGAACTTCCGAAAAAACAACGACTCACGTTTAGGCCGGCAGCTTACCTTGAAAATGGCGAGCCAATCCGCTCTGTCTTCTTACCCAGCCAATTACGACATCGGTTTTTATCCGTCGCATCGGAAAACACCAGACGCGGTCTTGAGATGTGCGGTATACTGTGCGGTACTGCCGTTAATAATGCGTTATTCGTGCGTTGCCTGCTTATACCTGAGCAAAAGTGCAGTTCGGACACCTGCGAGACGGAGAATGAGGGATCCATGTTGGAGTATTGTATGAACGAGGATCTGTTAATTCTTGGTTGGATTCATACACACCCAACCCAGACCTGCTTCATGAGCTCTAGAGACTTGCACACACAGTCTGGTTATCAGGTCATGATGCCGGAGAGCATAGCAATCGTCTGTGCTCCAAAGTTCAAACCTGAGTAAGTTTTTCTCCCCTTTCCCCAATATTTTCTACATAATAGTGTGAACCATATAGAGCTAATAATTACGCCAAAGTTATGGCATATTCCGCTTGACTAACCCCCCCGGCTTGGACCATGTTCTTGGATGCACGCAAACTGCTACTTTCCATCCACACCCCGTAGACAATCTGTACACAGGAGCACAACGTCCAAGAGGTCATGTCTACGAAAGCGATAAACTCGAGTTCTACGTACATGATCTTCGTCCTGGCGCCCGCAATGACCCCGCGCAGAACAAGAACTTTTAGGACATGGTTTCCGAGGGGATAGGATGCGGTACCCATACATGCGCGATGATCGTACGTGCTCCTCTTTGCTCACGTACGTGGAAAACAAGATGGCGCCTGAGCCGACCGAAGAGGGATTAGAAAGGCTCGAATTCCAGAGAGGATCAATGAATAGGGCTGCATGCATTTATCTCGAGATTATTACCGCCCATTTTTACCCGGCATTGATGGCCTTGCAAACTGCATAGCGTAGGCGCAGCGGAGACATCGGTTCTTTTTGGACTTACTAGGTAGATTCGTTGGCCGTGGTTGGCCACACTGGGCTTCGCGGCTTCGATTTTGCTAACGTGCCTCAAGTAGGAGGAAACTAATGGAATCACGATTGAAGAAGGTCTGAAGACAGAAGACACCGGTTTTTTTCAGAGGTGCTGCTGACGTGAATGAAGCCGACTCTGTGCCTTATGAGGCCATGCGATTCTTCTAAATATGCTAACCTAAATGCTAAATGCGAAATGCGAAGTGCTGAATGCTAAAACCTATCCCGTACCTAAACCGCCATATTCTCATATTCATACATACATTTCCCGGTAAGTCGCCATGTCAATCTAATGCTGAAAAAGATATCAGTCATCGCCAATCCGCTCCGGCCTCAATCAGAGGCATTTCATTGAAAGAAAGAAAAGGAAAAAAAAATTCAAAACTTCATTCTCATCGGTCGTGATTCATGAGAACGTCCACCTATTTTGTTTTATACGGCCACGGCCTTGGGTTGTCTGTGCTTGGTGGACCAGCTGCGAATCATCGATATTCCAAGAACGCTCTGCCAGCCTTTCCTCGACGAGCTGTTGCCCCGAACGCTGGTCTTGGACCCGTTGCGGTCCTGCTTGAGCGAGCTGGCGCGCGTCGAGCTCGTGGCCCTCGTGTTGGGCTCGTCTACCTTCGACTCGCCAGCCTTAGGCTCGTCCACCTTGGCACGCTCATGCGCCTTGGCATCGTCTTTGGCGGTGGCGTCGTTGGCTCCGGCACCGGTAGCGTCTTTGCCGGGCTCGTCGGTTCGAGAATTAGAAGACACGTCTGCCGCCTCAGGCTCGTTAGTCGTTTGAGCCTCTCCCGTCGTCTTGGACTCGTCCGTCACCTGAGGTTCTTCTTCTTCCGCCTTCTGATGAGGTACTTCCACCGTCTCGGGCTCGTCGGCCGCCGGCGCCTCTACTAAGACCTCGGGCTCTGGCTCCGGCTCGGGTTCGGGCTCGAGCTTGAGAATCTCGACGCGCTTCTTGGTCTCTTGGAGCACTTCGAGGGCCTTGTCCCATTCTTCGATGACCTCGCCTTGTAACCGAGCAAAGACTCTGGATGATCCATATGTTAGCTCGGTACGGTGGGAAGCAGTGGCTTTCTACGTGGGATTGCTTACCTCTTTAGCATTGTGTACAGCGAGAACTCGGGAAGTGTTATATCTTGTCTCTCTAGCCAGGCTATGAGACCCTTCATCCAATCGTCGACGCTTGGGGTGAGGGCAGCGTCAAGCCATTGAGCAGCTGTCGTGATCTGATCGGCGGCAATCATGTCACGAAGAGTCACAAATACATATTTGCCCACCGTCGCCTCTAGGATCTGACTTCTAGTGGCAGGATCTTCGATCGCTTTAGCAACCTTGTCCCCAATGAGGACATTAGGTGATGTGCTGAGGCCAGCTCCAAGGACCATGCCGAGAACGGGTGATTTGATTGCACGTCCGATGAAGGCGCCGATAACGGTTCCGACTGTGATGTTTGCCGAATTTGTGGAGGAGGCGATTTTTCGGTAGAGTTGTTCTTCATTTTCGTGCTCTCCGAGATGATATAATCCGGCAACAGAGGATCCGAAGAGGGGAATTTGGTCGGCTATCGCAGTTGACCAGTGGTCTTTATCCACAGTCTCGTCACTGTGCGCGAGAGGGTCAGTTATCTAGACTGAATGAAAGAATATGGTAAACTCACCGTCTGAGGAAATCTAGCTGTCCTTTTCTGTTGATGACGCAGTCGCTGAGTTCTATTTCGGCTGCGTGGTGGTCACCGGCGTAATCCGCGAGCTCTGCTGTGAGCTTGATCGTATCTATACCGTGTTCGAGGCGGAAATTCCGGCCAGACCGCGAGTAATGTCTCTCGCCGGCTTCGAATTTACCATTTATGTTGCCGATATTCTCGTCGAGGTTGAGTTCCGATGTGTGGAACTTACCATCTCGACCGACGACTAGGCCTCGCAGGGTCGAGTGCTCGAGCGTCAAGCAGGCGGTGTAGAACAACAGAGAATCGCTCCTATGAAAGTTAGCCACGTAACCACATAGCTTGAAGGTTCGATAATAAAAGGAATTGAGTCGTACAGCTTCTGGAATTCAAGATTGCCATCTTTATTCCTAATGAAAAGGTCTAGGTTGACATATGTCTCTGGTGCCCATGAACCCACGAGTGTTCTCAACTGGGCGCAGAGGAATGGACCGCGAAGATGGCACGTCCAGTGCTCAGCACTGTTATACCATCTATCCATGGTGACATCGAAGTTTCCATCATTGTTACCGACGTGGTCGTTGAGATTGAGCTTAGAGAAGGTCCAGGTGTTGTCGTCCTTCTGGACAAGGGCAACCAGCCAAGAGCCGCGAAGCTCGACATGCTTCGAAGTCAACGAGAAAGCCATCTTGAAAGCTAGCTATTCGAGGCAATGAATTAGTCGGGCAAAACAGTCTTAAACTGCTTAAGACTCTTTGTGCGACTTGGGAGTCTGGCTATATCGTCAAGTTTGCTGTCTTGCTTTTGCTTGGATCATATGCTACACAACTCCTTGGACAATGAAATAGGGAAGACATATTATAGTCCCCGTCTTGACTTCTATTTGATTTTTTAAGACTAGCATTATCAGGGGCTATGTTTCTTCATGTTCTTCCTGCCATGTGGCTACGGCCACCTCACTGCGGTGAGCTGTATTACAACTCATGCATCTCCACTTATACGGACTTAGACGCCTATTGGTTGCTTCACTGCTATCGACATGTTCTCATCGACGGATCGCGCACTGACATGGCCCTATAATGCTTGGGTTCGAAACGAAATACTTTACGTGTTGGCCATAGTCAAACCAATAGCCAAATACATAGCTATGTAGGTCTTCTGCCTAATGAACCCAAAAGTCTTTAGGGTTGTGATGTGGCGCCTGCAGAGAGAAAGATGCGGTCTGATGACGGGAGTGGAGTTGACGAGGATCACATGAATGGCCGAAAGCACACAGTGCATACTATTGGACGAGCTGGGATGAAGCTAGGGCACAGTATCAGGTCTGTATAATAAATGCTTGGCTTCCAAAGAATGAGAGTTTTTCCTCTATATTTAGTATAGGTAAAATATTGGTAAAATACACTGTATGAAACTGGATTACTCTTCAAATTAGGAGTTAGTAGGTTGTTAGTAGGTAGTTCAGGTAGTATAGTATGTTCAATGAAGTTGCAATTCAAAAATACCCGAAAACCTGAGATCCATCCAAGCTGATCCCGAGTACCCTTGACCGCATATCATAGTAAAGATAAGAATGCTAAAATTTCAGTAGCCGAAGCCGCAATTCGGAGCCTGCGTATGTATGTTGACTCATTCAGCTTGATAGGCACAGAAACACATCAAGGGGATTCTGGATGATCTGCAAGCCGCAGGATCTAGAACTCCACTACGCTGACGGTGTTCGTTATCCGTAACATGCAGGGCTGTCGGAAAATATCCGATTTGAGCATATCGCGTCCCAGCCACAGCTACGAGACTTTATGGATCCTCAGTGGATATCCAGCCCCCCGTAACCAACCAGCCCAACCTCAAAGATGTCTGGGTTGTCTGAGCTTCCCTCGGCTTAGAGATCATCTCCTTGTCCTTGTGTCGAGCATTCTCATCCACCCCCGTAGTTCTCAAGTCCTCAAGCGATGCTCTTCTCTCCACGATCACCACTATTCTTTCTTCAGCATCCCGCTCGATCCGTTCATCCGTCCCCACTTGGCGACTTTGGTATCCATCTCCCATCGTATGAACACCATCACCACAAGCGTCACCCACCCAAGAACCGTGTTGACCAGGCCTCTCACGAACCCGCCTCTCGCGCTTCCCCCCATCACGCTCGTCATGACTAACCGGATAATGGTGCTTGTTGGTACTAACTCCTCGCCCCTCTCCAACCCCGCGATAGCCCGACGTGCACATTCCTCGGGAGCCAGAACTTGATCGCCCTCTTCGAGAGCCTTCGTAAGGTCCGTCTTGACGGAGTTTTCCTGCTCGAGTCCTTCCGTTGGCATCGTAGCCGGGAACACGGCATGAATGCGAACGGGGCAGGTGGAAGAGTAGAGATTCATTTCCTGAGATAAGGAATCGGCAAGCGACCGCACGGCTGCCTTGGACGGCGCGTACGGCGTGAACCCCGCGAAGCTGTAGAAGGACACGAACGAACCAGTAAAGATAAGGTGGCGTGGCCGCGGGTCTTTCTGCTGGTTTAGCGCCTCGATGTGGTCCCCATTCACGACCTTAGTACCATGCTCCGAAGCAGACGCCACTGGCGACTTTAGCCAGGCATTGAGCGCGGCATGCGCCATGTAAACACATGAGAAGTAGTTGCTGTCCATCATTTTCTGGAACTGCTCTGGCGGCGTATCAACGAACAGCGTTGGATGTGCGCTACCGGCACAGCACCAGACGATATCTGGTGGGGCGCCATCGTTCCAAGCTGTAGCCTCGGCGATCACTCGAGCGCATTCAGATGCCGCCGTGACGTCTGCGGCGATATAGTGGAATCGCTGGACATCAGACGAGCGGGCTCCTTGCTAAGCGTAGAATTAGCCGCCACCCAGTGTAGATCGAGAGATTATCGAAAGAAGAAAATCGACAGTGGCGGGATGGGTGTACGCTACCTTGATATAAGCTATGCTCTCCCGTAATTTGCTTACGTTACGTGCGACAATGATCACGTTGGCGCCCTTTTCAGCCAGTTGGCGTGCAGCGCTTCGGCCTAGACCTGCAGAGCCGCCGGTAATTAGGACCGTCTAGAAGTCTCTTAGTAAGTGATGAAAACTTAGAGCAAGTGGGAAGAATTCACCCGCCCATCAACTGGGAACTCGTGTTTAGACAGAAACGAGCCCATCGTCTCCTCTTTTCTTCCAAGAGACTATTATGGACAAGTTTAGTCGTATATCAGGCCACTATAGTTGATGTCAAATTCGTATACGTCGACATGGTACGGACTGAGCAGCAGTTAGTCAGCAAGATTGCTGATCCTGCAATGCAGAAAAGTGATGAGACGAATCTTACATAGTGTAGATACAGTATTATTTCCGTTGAGCACTGTGGAATTTAGTTATTAATGAGCCGTCGGCGTCGCTATCTCAGCGAATACCAATCAGGTAATATCTGACGAAAATAGCCAGTAGGAACTCACTATAAATATCCCGATTAATAGTCCTATTAAGTTTATTTATATTCTCCCTTGGAAACTGCAGAGTTTCCTTCACATTTTAACGCACCGGAAGACCGGTCAACGCGGAGTAACACGCCACATTAACCGCCGACGTGAAGGACTCTCAGGACTATATTCATACGCGCCAAACTAGACTCTAATCATTAGGTAGCGCTATATACTAAGTGAGAGTTAATTACTATTACGCCGACCAATGTATATCGGAAAAGCTCATACGGACTCCTTCAACATTCTATTAGTTCACCAAGAAGAATCTACCAAGTTTTGCAACTTTTCGAAGCTTGCTGACCACCGTACCTATGGTATTTATCTGCAGTGTTGCCATTCTTGAGTTTTCGCGCCGAAAATTCTTGCACATTGGTGTATCACGGCGTCTTGATGTCTGCCTCTCATTGAGCCGGAATGATGGTGATACTGATTACGTGCCCACCTCCAACGTTGGGGGTTGATAGTTCATGCTCTGTAACTATTCCACAGAGGGATTATATGTACCTACTCTTTTCGATGTCTTTGAGTTCATATCCAGAGACTTTGATTTAAGGCCCAAAATGATATACTTATACTAGGCAGGGAGCAAACCTCTCTGTCTTTATTTTACAATTCTACACTGATTATTTGAGAGCCCAAGTGATCAGACCAATGCAGCCATGTCTTCCTCTCAGACTTCGTCTGACAGCGTTGAGAGTCTTACCACCATGGTTGTTAGTGCGGTCGTTATCGTTCTAGCCATCATATGCGTCGGACTACGATTCTATACTCGCGTTTTCACGAAGGCCGGCCTAGGATACGACGATGGGCTAATCCTAGTGGGGGTAGCCATGACGATGGTGTTGATGGTGCTGCTACTTACGGGTATGGTTTATTAAACCACGTTTTGCGTTGGATCCAGCCTACCCCGATACACGTATTTAACGTCTATTCTCAGGTACTATTATCGATCCGAACGGACTTCAAGTTACGCAAAATACAGACCCAAATTACCCCTATACTCCCGAAGACGTTCTTTACATGAAGTACTCTTATTCTGCCGCCGTCATCTACTTCACTGCTACTGGCTTCACCAAGGCAGGCATTCTGTTTATGTACCACCGCATCTTTGCTCGCAGTACCGCATTCCGCTACCAGTTGTTTACTATGGGTGGTCTGGTCGGGTCTTGGTGGGTGATATGTACCATTCTCGCCATCACAAATTGCCTCCCGATAGGATTTACACCCGAACTGATACTGGTCGACCCGAGATATTGTCGCAACTTCAATATCTTTTGGATGGCGTCTGGGGCGTGCGAGATTGTTATAGATACCTTGGTGTTGATCCTGCCAGTGGGTGCGGTGTTAAGAATGCATCTGTCCCTGAGACAAAAGTTCACAGTTTCGGGAATCTTCCTATTAGGCTCGTTGTAAGGAATACTTGAATCCTTTGATCACACCTACTAAGATGCTGATCGTTCGTATCATAGCGTCATAATTACCGGCATCATCAAAACTACCTTGGGATACCAGCCTGGCAGGCGAGTCCCGTCTTACTCTCGGACGGAGGTCTGGGCCGCTGTCCATATTTGTATGGCCACCATATGCGCCTGTTTGCCTATATTCAAGCCACTCATCCGTCGCATTTCCAAGTCATCTTTCATAACTAGGGCTTACTCCCTTCTATCCAGCCGCCAACGGACCGAGACGCACCAGTCGGAACGTGGATTCACCATCGATGGAAGGGGAAGCGGGAATAGGAGTGGCAGCGGGAACGGATATGGGGAGCGCCCTGGGATGGAAATCGCTTCGAGCTCTCTGGATTCTTTGCAACAACCGAATGTAGCCCCCTTTTTCTCACCACCTGAGCATTTTGTGGGTTGGCAGATGAGGGAGGGGATATTTTATGACAACGGGCAGCTATACAACATACGTCATTCTCCGATAGACACGGCGGAATCAATTATGACGGTTCAACTGGCAAGTTATCTAGAGAATGGCACAGACAGTAGCGATACGGACCTCTTCTCTAATGCTAGAGAGGAAGGATATCGTTGAATGAAATTGAAACAGGCATTGCACCATAATCTGCGATAAGTAGATGAATTTAAATACAACTTTTACGGAAAATTAGACCTATATAAAGAAACATAGCCAACAATTTGTGAATTTAGGGAAAATGGAATGATGAGACTACTACAGTGTGGATGGAACAGCCAGTTGAGCGCATGACGACCTGAGAATTTGGTTGGACGGCGGGACAGTAAATAGGAGACGGGCTGGAATGGATCGTAGATTCGATGCGCATCTCACTACCTCGTAAGGACAAGAGGTAGCTTTAGCTTCCAAATTTGTTGCTAAATCTTCGACCTATCAAAATTTTGTCTTACAAATGATGAGCAGAATGCTCTTTTCGCGGTCTGTATTAGTACCTATCAAGGTATAAACGCACTATCTGCTATAGCAATGAGCCAGTATGGTCCGTCGTGCCCCGTGGCATCGAGTAACTTTACTCTCATGCAGCTAGCCATAAACACAGAACTTCCTGTGCGGAAACTGCTACAACATTAGCACCCAGTCATTCAAATTGCTCTGTAATGAATAGCAGAGCTTACCAATCTATAGCAAGATAGCAAACATTATGCCAGTCAGAGTAGGCGTCCTGAAGTGGGTTTGACTTGGGCTTTCAGTTGTGCGAGGCTACCCTCTCCGTCTCGAGGGAAGCCTCATCATGTTCTCATGTTCAACCTCTCTTTCGGGGTCGCTTAGACCCTTGTCCATTTCCGCCAAACCTATCATCGCCACCGCCACCGCCACCTCGTCCGTGCTTCGGTCCATCTGGGACAACTACAAGTCCCTTGACACCCTTCAACCCCATCTTGCCGACTGTGCTCTTCGGTAGACTTGGCACCTCAGGTGCTCCTAGGCCATTCAGTGCAAACTCGTTCGCTTCCTTGACTAGTCGATCGTTATCCCAATTCATTGGTTTGAGATAACTCTTATAGAAACCTAACCATCCTTGATATGCCTTTGCTTGGATGTCCGGATCTAGGCTCTCGGCTATCTGTAAAATGTCTTCGCGGGCGCTCAAGTCCGGCGGCGTCTGTTCAAACGTGATATTTTTCAGGGTCCATTTGGAGAAAAAGGTCTCATGTGAAGTGATAATGAAAGTGCCTCGGCCCTCTGCCCCCGCACGGGCAGTTCGTCCTAATCGGTGGATATAAGACTCTTTATCCGCAGGAATACCTGCCTGGAAGATATTTGTGACCGAAGGAAAGTCCATGCCTCGGGCGATAACATCTGTGGCGACGAGGATGCTGCTCTTAGCCTCCCGGAACTCTTCCGTTATCTTGCTCCGCCTATTCTGCGTCATTCGAGAGTGGAGGGCAATGATTGGTGGCAGGCCGGGAAAGCGCTGAAGGATCTCGGCATAGAAATCTGCGAGCCGAGCTGTTGGCGCGAAAATGATTGCTTTGAATGCATCGGGACCAACAGCTGCAAGCTCTTGGCGTATGGCACCGAGTAAACCAGTCGCCATGTCGGAGAAGGCGGGGACTATGATGAGCTGCTGAGGAACACGCTCGTGCGTATTTAACTCGCCTTCTGCAATGGTAGATATGAACTTGTAGTCCTTTGACAGGACTAATCGGGCGACCTTTTGGACGTGCTCAGGGACAGTCGCCGAGAAGAGCATCCCCTGTCTCTCAGTAACGGTCCTGTTGGGCAAACATCGAATAATCTTTTTCAGGGAATCGAGGAAGCCCATGTCTAAAAGCCTGTCGGCCTCGTCTAGAACCAGAGTCTCGAGGTTTTGTAACATGCTAGCAACTGGGCTGTCTTCACTGCTGAGATGATCATAGAGTCGACCAGGAGTACCAATCAAGATATCGCAACCCTGTAAAATGCGATGCTCCTCTATATTCTTGTTCGTCCCACCGATAGCAATGCAGACTCTGAACTGTGTCAGGCGTTGTAGTAGAGCGCGGGCCTCGTCGGCAATTTGCATCGCCAACTCTCTTGTGGGTGAGATAACAAGAAGAGAAGCCTTACCCATTAGAGATGAGTCTCGGTGAATCATCTTCTGGATAGCTGGGAGTAAGAATGCGATAGTTTTCCCGGTTCCGGTCTTTGCTTGCGCCAACACATCGCAGCGGTCCTTCAAAAGAGGGTAAATTGTGGCAGCTTGAACTGGCGTCATATGGTCGAATTTCAAGTCTTCTGAGATGGTCTGTAGTAAGGTAGAATGAATGAGGTTTTCCTTTGCTAGCTCTGAAAATTTTGGTGTATCCGTAAGCTTGGGAATACTCGGAGAAGGTTTAGAAACGGATGGTGTAGAATTCTCTAGCGCGTCTAAAGTTGAAGACGCGACTCGATGATGGTCTCCATTATTGCCTTTCCTCTGAGCGCGGTTCTTGGAAGCAGATGGACGTGAGGAATTCGCGGTAATGGATGGCCCTTGAAGTTCTCTATCATCTTCACCACCGTTTTGGCGCCTTTTACCTTGCCAACGGCCTTTAGGACGGGGCCTGGATGAAGTGGGTTGTGGTTCTTGCATGGCGACAGTGCCTGTGGTACGAGAAGTGAGGTATAAGGATGAGTGAGGATAAGGGAAAGAGAAGAGTTGATTGTGAAATTTAAAGAACGGTCGATAATTTTTTTGAACTGATCTTTGGGCCACAAAAAAAAGGTTCATTGTTATGAGGTCGGGTAGGCACAAGGCACTTGTAGTAGTTTCCTTCAATACATGTAGACAACCTTGGAAGATTTCTTTGGTGTACATGCTACATGTAGGTCCCCACGTACGGTATGCACCTAAGGCCGGGGGTGCAAACATGAAGGTACCTAGGTACTGCCCAGGGTGACACCGTAGCCGAGACATTTCTCCCTTTCCGAGAAACGAGCGGATCTGATTGGCCAGCTGCATACATATTCCCATAATTTCTCAACGTCGCGATTTTCTATCAAAATTTTCTATCAAAATTTTCTACGTACATGTATTCAATGATCTTTAGCACCACACCTTGGAACCAAATGACTCAACTCCCTAGAGTTATCATTAGAGTCGCGTGTCTTCTAAAAACACGCGTCTATTATCTGACGTATAAAATATTACGTATTGATTACAAGGTAGGTAGCTTATAGCGTTAAGACAACGCACAGCCTGCCTAAGGTAGGTAGGTAATTATCGCTACTTCTAATTCCAGGTGGCACAACAAGCTTGGAGTGTCGTGATGAAAGCTACATCGCTGTGTTACGTACACCTATTTCCGACACGATTCAAATGTGCCGAAATGTCTTGAAATTACTACACAAGCTAGGTAATCGGATATTAAATTGGGCTTTTTCGACTGCAAACCTCCATGTCATCTGGCTCTCATTCCATCCGAAGATTAATATGACTTATGCTCTTATAATCTAGGAGTGTAAGTTTTGCCCCAAGATTCTCTGGATGCATCACTAGTCGAATTGATGTATCTCGTTACGTATGGTGCAGACATTACAAGCACAAGTGTTATATATAGGTCTACCGGGTCTTACAGATTGTCTGTAAACACACGTAGTCAATAGTATATGGGATGATGCACATTTACAGTCACAAGCAATCAAGAAGAATGAACAAGGAGAATAATGAAAAGGAAAATGGTGGCCAATGGCCATCATATTTTGCTCAGTAAACTATCTAACTCACCAGTCCTATATTCCCATTAAGAGGTACGTAACTAGTTCGAAAGTCGTCCAGTTCATCCAGCGTTCCTTTTCAAAGTTTTTTTTCTTGTTTTTTCTAATTATCTCCTCCGCCCAGGTGCCATCCTCCCCAATGGCCGCATTTAGAAGTGCAGTATCGGAAAAATATTCCTTACTTCACGTGCTGTTTCATCGCAAAGGCGGCCGTGGGTATGGCAGTGGTTGTATCCATACCAGATGCCTTGGGGTTTTCATTTAGACATCGGTATTGGTAGTTTGCGCATGACAATCCATATCGTGAGGTCAATATAATTGCCGATAGTTGGGGTTGCTCCAAAATATGCAAGTCATTCGTAATCGGGTATCGTGTTTTCATCCGTGACGACAATTCCTCCAAGTCACGGTTGGAGTTGGGGACATTGCCCCCGGTAGTATCAATGCTCCTGCTGTCGGATCGATGCAGTGCAATAAGAATAATATAGGTGAATAGCCTGAGCTAGACAGACATTCCATTGGCACTGTCTGCTATCCTCGGGTTGGGTGAATTTTTTTTGTGACGGTGCTCGCCAAGTAGTCCTGATTTGGATATGGAGTCTTCAACCAGGACGAGTGGGTAAAGAGGGTGAGGTGAATAGACGGGGAAAATAGTGCGTATAGGTAATGGCGGCACAAAATAAGCCGTCAACGAAAAATCTCCTCTGTTTGAATCGTTCCTCGTCACCGGGTGCACACCGTCCATGCTGCCTAAGCCTTCGTCTGATGCCGTCCACCCCGTCTAGGTGGATGAAACGCCCAACGCCGTATTTTGTCCGTCCCCGATTTCGTCCAAACGTAAAATACCCCGATCTCATGTCGTTGAATGCTCAAAGAATCGCCTTCATGAGATCGAGAAACGATTCGGAAACCAAGGGAGCAACGAAGAAGTCATGATGGGTATGTTACAAATAGCGAAAAGAATCCAGAAGAAATATGTACAGTGCAAATGAATGAGGCCTATGGGACTCCCGCGAGACTCTAGTGGATACTGAGCTTTTGATACGGGATCAAGGCGTGTCCGAGAAAATTCGGACTTATTGGGGTTGCTGGGACTGGCCCCGACCACCGCCACGACTGTAGTTGTTGTAACCACGTCCTCCTCGGCCTCGGTTACCACCACGGCCACCACCGCGGTTTGATCCACGGTCGGATCGATATGAAGGAGACTGCGAGTCGCTGAAGTGACCACCCCGACCACCTTGAGGACCCTGTCCTCTGACCTGAGATGGCTGGGAATTATTGGCCTGCTGTGAAGACTGGTCGTTTGACTGAGGCAGAGCACCAGAGTTCATTGGTTTGGTAGTGTAGGTGTTGATTGGGCGAGGAATGCTCTCGGGGTTTTCATAAACATAGAGACTCTTGTCAATTGTGGCAGGGATCGGCTGAATCTCAGTGCCTAGATCCTTCTCGATGTTGTATAGGTTGAACCGATCATCCCAGTTGATCAGATTGATAGCTAACCCGAGATGACCGTAACGACCAGAGCGCCCGATACGGTGCAGGTACGTCTCCGCATTTTTCGGGAAGTCGAAATTGATAACGACGTTCACAGCCTGAATGTCGATACCACGAGTGAGGAGATCGGAACACACAAGATTGCGGCACACGCCATTGCGGAAATCGTGGAAAACACGGTTTCGTGCATGTTGTGCCATCTTGGCATGGCTGTAGAAACATGAATAGCCAAGCTCTGTTATTTTCTTGGCCAGCAGTTCCACGCGATTAGTTGAGTTACAGAAGATAATCGATTGGTTGATTTGCAACTTGGAGAAAAGAGTATTCAAGCAATGAACCTTCTGTTTCTCCTCGACGAAAGCATAGTACTGGGTAATGCCACGGAGTGTGAGTTCGTCCATGAGATTGATCTCATACGGTCTGTTCATATTCTTGTCCGAGAAATCCTTCACCGATAGGGGGAAAGTAGCTGAGAAGAGCATGATTTGGCGATCTTTGGGGTGGAACTGGAGTAGCTGCTCGATGACAGGGGTGAATTCGATTGAAAGGAGCTTGTCAGCTTCGTCCATGATGAACATGGGACATTCACTGAGATCCGCAACGTTCTTGCCAGCTAAATCGAGGATACGGCCGGGAGTGCCCACTACTATGTGGACAGGATCCTGCAAACGGACGATATCGTCGCGAAGGGTAGTTCCTCCAGTTGTGACCATGACGTTAACTCCAAGGTGCTTTCCGAGGGTCTTACAGACCTGAGATGTCTGCATCGCAAGTTCCCTTGTCGGCACTAATATTAAGCATTGGATCTTATTGACTTTAGGGTTAATCCGTTCCAGAGCGGGTACGACGAAAGCAGCTGTTTTGCCGGTACCGTTTTTCGCTCTCGCCAGGATGTCTCGACCAGTTAGTGCCACCGGGATAGATTCTTCTTGAATAGGAGAGGGTTTCTCAAAGCCAGCTTCGAAGATGCCCATTAGTAGGTCTCGCTTGAGATTGAAGTCCTCCCATTCTAAGCCTTTGGTGTTCGTGACATCCTAGATACAACAATTAGCCCGCCACTCATGTTTCAAATATCTCTACTTTGAATACGTACCTCTGTTTGTTGTCTACTGTCACGAGCGGGGATGTTGAGTTGCTTCTTCCAGTCGTCGTTCTGAGGAGTGTCATTTAGGGTTGAAGCCCGTAATTTTGCTGCTAAAGCGTCCGCCATTTTATCTGAGATTCCGCAGCTGATTGCGGAATGTACTCGAGTATTGGATTTCTCTGCGTGTTCACGATGCGAAGAGGCGATAGGCAGGTCTTGTGTGGACCATGTACTACCGAAAGGTAACGCGTAGGTAGGAGTTGATGTGGTTAACGGGAGATAGGCTCTATGAAGAGCAGTCTCATATGCGTGATGAGGTTTCAGTATGAAGTAGGCGCAGGCGGATGCTAGTAAAGAGTATCGTTTGTGCGTGTGCCCGCAAAATGGATCGTGAAATTCTCAGGAGCGGATTGGCTCTTTGAAAATCGGCGGAGATGTGGGTATGCCAACGGTCTCAATGACGCTAAAGTACTCAACTTCGTCAGCCTGAAAGTCAGCAAAACGTCCCAATCCATAAATGACGAAAGGAAATTTGGTGATATAATGCGCATACGACGCCATCGAAAAAAAAACCCCCAAACGCCGACAAAGAGGCGAGGGACAGACTTTGAGAAAATAGTATAGATGATTCAGAGACGGGGAATGAAGACACATTGCCTGAGACGGCCACGATTATGCTATGCAGAAACATGTATACATACATACCTTCACTAAGTGTTGATTTCTGTAGGAGAAATCAACTTGATCGTATGATGGATATAGACGTCAAGTCACGATTTCGAAGGAGTCTTCTGATTCGGGTTGAATCGCGGAGCGGGTGAGATGAAAGATGTGTATGATGGGACGAGGAGAACGGATTGAGTAGCCGACCACGGACTAGGTGGTCGGGGATCGAGGCCGTTGGTTCTGGTGGCGGAGATGTTTCTCGAATGTGTGTTCGCGAGGGGGCTTGTGGATGCTTGAGCACGAAGTCCTTCAGACTCGAGAAGGGTTTTTAGAGTGATATTTGTTGTGATAAGGCTGCAGGTGCACTTAATGTTACTCGTGGAATTGCGTGGAAGTGGTGATAGGGTTGGGAGAAAGCGCCTCGTGGAGTTGGTCGGTGTGCCTTGAGAGAAGAAGAGGATGTTTAATCGGATCTGATGTGCCACCACAAATTGTTTTCAATGGGGTCAAATGCTATGCAGCTTACACAAGAAGGAGCCTGTTGCATCGAATACCTATCCACACGCACTAGCCACATAACAACGGACCGGTTTTGACCCGGCGGAAAGATTCCACTTATTTAACGGTCCATAACCCCGCAATGTTGAGGCTGAAGGAAGGTACCTGATATCCTTGTTCGGTGGAAGCAACATGAAGGTACAAATTGCCCTTATGACCGCATGAGCAGTTGACTTAGCGCTAACTTTATAGCGAATAAAGTGCCTAGAACAGCTTCAAATACGCCCACCTGGACCCTTTATCGGCGCATCGGTCAGCCGGCTTGAGCGGATTTGAGCTATTTCAAACGTACAACTTCCTCGATTCTTACCATCCGGGTCCTCTTCAACTCTCCTTATTACCTACAACTTTACTCCCATTATTTTCGACCATTCGCCATGAAGCCTTTGTCAAGAGGCTTCACGGGCAATGTCCTTCTCCAGTAGACTATGATCTTCAGGAAGTCAACTATCGCGCTTTGCTCCAGCTCCAGTCTTCCCGCCTTCCTTTCGTCGCCACATCCCGGCCCTTGTATAACGTCATCATGTAATTCGACTGCGCGATGGCCTCAATGTCGAGAGCCTAGCCCCGTCTTCCCCCGCCAGCGATGTT
Source organism: Hypoxylon sp. CO27-5 (assembly GCA_002120305.1). Lineage (NCBI taxonomy): Eukaryota > Fungi > Ascomycota > Sordariomycetes > Xylariales > Hypoxylaceae > Hypoxylon > Hypoxylon sp. CO27-5. The sequence continues at coordinate 14,721 of KZ112508.1, read as the reverse complement.
ACGCCACCACGTCCGATGGGCCAAAGAAGTCAGCTGCCCCTTCTGATACATCTCATACTTGGCCATCAACGCCACATCCAACACCATACGAGATATTCGACCAGCACAAGAGTGCGCCTTACAGTAAGACCAAGTTTTACGAATTGGTCAAGATCTATCATCCTGATAGACATCGGCATGTGCGCGGCCAATCGCTGTCGCATACGGCCCGACTCGAGCGCTATAGGCTAGTCGTCGCTGCTAATCAGATTCTCAGCGACCCTACTAAGCGTAGAGCGTATGACTTGTATGGTGCCGGATGGGGCGGAGTACGGAGTATGGATAACATTTACCGAGCTGCCGATAGATCCTGGCGCAACGTCCCCGGGAATCCGAGCATGAACGCTACATGGGAAGACTGGGAGCGATGGTACAACGAAAGGGATGGCAAGAAGAACGAGCAGCAACAGCCGATATACATGTCCAATCAGCTGTTCGCCGGTATGCTTTGCGTATTTGTAGTCATTGGTAGCATTGGTCAAGCACGAAGGGCTGGGACGAATACAATGAATTTCGTGGAGATGAAGGATCAGCATCATGCCGCTATTAGTGAGGATATGATGAAGCGGCGGAACGAGAAAGCGTTCCTCAACAGACATGAAAGAGTCGAGAGTTTTCTGCGAGACAGGGAAGGTTGGGCCCTAGCCTCATCAACTAACTCACATGGACCGGCAGCTTCTAGAGGGTAAGGGACTACGTCTTGATTAGGAGGCTGATAGTGCATACACTCTTGGTACTTGTAGACATACTGTTAGAAATTCAAGCATACGTATATATATTTCCAAAAGTTCTGGCACTGCAATTTACTTCTACGCTTGTCCGGGCAACGTGAATCGTCTCCATAACTCGAGCTTTCATACAGCCGGTATGTACTATACTTTAGGTGTGTTCTGAAAGTTCAGTATGGGCACAAAGCAGAATGTTGTCGTATCATCTTCAAGCACTCTGTAATCATGAATGAATATCAAAGTTCAATTGCATCGAGGGTGAGTTCTATTACTTTGGATGTTGTCACTGGCACGTCTCGGAGAGGTTGCTGAAAACTGCCACAGAGATCTCTAAATTCTTAGACAAGTAATCTGGATATTAGTCGTTAGCAATTCCATAGTCGTCACGGGACTTTAATAACCCAGTTTCAATCAATTGAGAAATCTCTTATTGACCTTACGACTACTTGTTTTCAAACGCATCCACCAGGTTGAACGTAAGTGTATGCTCGTCATCGACCTTTCCACCCACCGTCTTACCAGCCAAGCTTGGATCATCCGTGAAAAGGGAGATTTCCACCCTCGACGGGCCATTAGACGAATCTAGACGAATAATGCCTCCGGAATGTACTCTTTGACCAGCCAGACTGCCAAGCTTCCACGAGCCGCCGACCTCCGTTGACTGTTTCTTGTCAAACAGAACATCGTAGACGCCTCTAGCGCTCTCAGCCGCCTTCCGAAGTTCCGGCAACACCTCAATCTTCGCGACGCCGACAGCGCCGGTAGGATGCTTCGTAACGCCGGGTTGTTCATAAGGGACTCTTAGATGCCGCGGCGTAACATCCAGGCACCAGAACGGGATTGTTCCCGGCTCGACAGCTCCCCCATCATCTGCTCTCTTGGGAAAAGCAACGGCCCACTTCAACACTTCTCCATCAGGCCTCGTCCTGCCTCCGCGTCGCAAATCTCCATACACGATCCCTGTGTTTGCATTGCGGACTTTCTTCTGCACCTCGCGGAAGGCCTTTTCTTGCCTCAGCTCTTTCGTTTGTTCTTCCCTTCCCTCTCCTTCTGTTTCCCCCTCATTTTCATCACCTGGAGATGAAGGTAGAGTGACAGCCCAATCCACAACTGTGCCCTCCTTCTTCGCACCCCATTGATGCGCGGCTCGCTTCGCCGGGTCTACGCCGGGCACGAAGGCGATGAACTCAAGGTACGAGCCATCGGCCAGTAGCACAAGTGTGTTCTCGGTCAGGCCGTCAGCGTGCCGGCCTCCCGGATAGAAGTGGAACAGATCCGAGAACCAGGAGGGCGGGTCCGAGAGGAACGAGTGGGGGATTAAGATGACGATGTGATCGATGAGCGGGGTAGTTGAGGATGCCATTTCGTGACAAGTGAGGTAGATATATCTTTTGACGACTGATGGATATGAATACCTCCAACAGCATGATACGTGTAGTTCCCCATATTATAGTATTATTTATGCGGCACTATCAAATGTCGTGCTAGACCTGCCAAGATTGCGTGACTCATAATCCGCCGGCCTTCAACTCGGGTATAGAATTCTACGTGATATTGAGGGGTATCTCATTGTAGTAGAGCCACATATATACAAAGTATATAATAACAAAAATTAAGTCTAACTTCGGTTCTTTATGGCCGGAACCAATTTTTCTTCTAGCACCCGCTTCATTACACTCTCGGCTTCCTTAGGGTCGATTCTCTCTTCGGCACCTAGTCGGATCATGCGACCAACGAGGAACATAAGCTTTCCCTGTGGGTATTGCTTGTATTCCATAAATTGCTTCACAACTTCGTCCTGCCCTTCCGCCGCAGCGTGTGCAAGTTCGGTGTATTCATCTTCGTTGAGTTCTTCGAACCATAGCTGTTCCTCATCAAGAACCGCGTCTATGGTCGGATATTCGTCTGGAATTCTTCGGCGGAAGACAGCCCATAAAAGCTCTTTGGCTACTTTCGCAGTGATCTTCCGTTGATATAGATATAATAAAATATCAGTGAGATGTCTAACGGGAACACGATCGCATTGGCCGTCCTCTGTAAACCCTAGGTCCTGTGCAGCATCTTCACTACGCTCTGAGGTTAAGCGGCCTAATTCATGTAGAATCCAATTGGCGGCGAGTTTATAACCAGGTAAGTACTCGGGCAAATGCGCATCTGGTCCAAATCGCTTTGTGAGAAGATCGACGACATTCCAAAAGTACTCAACGCGTTTACCCCCATCAAGCGCCACCAATGACAATGCATCCTTGGGAGTAAGCCCGAATCGTTGAATGAGATCGTCGACTTCGGCATCGGGAAGTTCGCCCATACCCTCGCGAAGATGATTGACTAGATCTTCTCCGATAATCACAGGCCCTAAATCAGGGTCTGGCATGTATCTGTAGTCAACCTCGCCTTCTTTGCCACGCAACCGGCGAGTCTCAGTCGACCCGATCGACCATCCCCTTGTCTCGCTTTCTATAGTCCCACCAGACTCGAGAACAGCGATCTGCCTGTCCCGTTCAGCGATAATAGCATCCTCGACAGCTTTGAAACTGCTTAGATTCTTGATTTCAGTTCGCTGACCCAGCGGCGCAGAAGGATTGTCAGTTCTTCGTACAGACACATTGACATCTGCGCGCAAACCACCAGCTTCCATACCCGAGACGCACGCGTCAGCAGCATTCAACAGAATCTGGACTTTCCTGACTAAGGCAGCAGCGGTGGCGGGATGGTGAATATCAGGCAAAGTGATAATCTCAATCAATGGCATGCCTACACGATTAAAATCGATCCAATTTACATCGCCGGGTTGCGCCAGAGTTTTGGCTGTGTCCTGCTCCATCTGAATTTGTTTAATCCCAACAGATACGCCATCGCCGTCTTCTGCTGCAATTCCATCCCTCCCTTGTAGTACAATTTTGCCGTCCCGCGCAAATGGTTCATAGTATTGAGTAATCTGGTAGCCCGATGGCTGATCCCAGTGGAAGTAATGTTTCCTATCGAATGTGCTTGTATTCTGTATATTACAATTGAGAGCCAAAGCAGCTCTCAATGCTGGAATAAGAGTTTCTTTTTGGAATATGGGCTGGCTACCAGGTGTAGCAAGATCGAAATAAGCCACATGGGAATTCGGTGCGTCGTTGAATGATGTGGTGGCAGGCGAGAAGAGTTTCCTTGCTGTATTTAATTGGGCGTGTATCTCGATTCCCACAGTAAGTTCCCAGCCATCTACTACTTGGTTATTTGCATTCTTTTTCCTCTTCTTTCCAAGGGCCTTTTGTTTCTTTGCCTCATCTTTCAATTGTTTCCTCAAGGGAACATGAAGTGGAGAGGATGCAACATCGGGTCGAGAAGTAGTCTCGGTGTGAACGGTTCGAGCTTGACACCATTGGAGCGTCGTCGGTTTGGCGGGGTTTCGAACGACGGTGCCAATACTTCGTGCTTCCGATCTTAGGCAACCTCGTGTCAAGAGTTGGCCATGCAGCAGGTATCTACTCAAAGCGGCAACTCTAAGCCGCGTCATATCGACTTTCTTCAAATCTGTATTAGAGATTGGAGGTTGGGAAGGACGAACACCAAGATCCAACACTGGGATGAATCTCCAGTCATTTTTCGTTATCTTATCGGGTAGCTAATTTAGTGGAGTACATACATGTAGGTACTATTGGGGTGGACGGCTTGTGACGTTGACAGGCTGACTGGTTCTAAGGCACTAAGGTTAAACGCTAAAAAGATGCCCCTACCGTAGTGGGAAACTCCAATTGGTGAACCACCATCGATGGATGTTCACTGAGCCAAGCTGCCAGGTTCTATGGGTACTAGGTGTTTGGCTCTAGCGACTATCCCTTACGGTATAGTGTAGCATCTTCCCATCTTCCCATCTGCAGCCTCTCGTCTCGCCTCGTTTGAAGATGAGAACATTTAAATATCAACATCCAAATCTGGAAATAGAACGAAGCCAAGAAAGGAAAATTTGCTTGATGTATTGACTTTCAAGTGAAATTAAGGAACCGTTGGCTTTGGCTCATCACCTTCGCACGAGCGCCATGTGGCCATCGTCACTATGAGATTCACTCACGTCACTCAAGCAACACGACAGACTAACCAATCATCTACCGCGTGATATCTGGACACATCCATGCGGCCGACTGATATTTGGGAGATCCTCGTTATCGTTTGGATAGGATTGCCGCATCGCCTGACCAACCTGAAGCCGTGACGGCTGAACGTAATCCTTTTTGGGACACAACAGTCTTCCCTTGACACTCTCCCCTCCTCGCCCTTTTCCTTTTAATATCGAACTCCGATACCCTATAGGGCCACATACATTCACGTAGTTCGTGGTGTGCGTCCTGGCGTCGCAAAAATCTACCATGTTCAACCATCGCCATCGCGCCTCGTGTACTATCCATCTACGTTAGCCACATGTCCTTCGAGTAATGATCTATAGCATTTAATAGCCTACTAATTTGATTTTGATGTCTTGTTAATACATATCTGTTTGGGAAATCTGTCCGTCTTCTGTTCGCCAAGTTGATACCGAATTGGATCTTACCTACGTATACTCATCATTGTCTTCATGGACGGCTACCTGCAGCCCAACATTGCGAGGTAGGGCGTGTTTCACGCTGTGCTCACCTCTTTTCCCTTTCTCACCACGAGGTAAAAAAGTCCGTTTTTGTTGAGAGATTTTTTAAGGACCGGAGCCTAGTACTCGCTGATGTCGTCCATAAGACATAACCGCTCCTCATCCGTCCCAGCCGCGATTGATCGAGGTGCCTCTTGGCGGTTCGCCGAGCACAACATGGCTGACGAACAAGATCGCATCCAACGAGAACTCCCTAATCACCCATACCCTTTATTTTCGAGGAGGAAAAGTCTACCGAGGCGTAATACAGATGCCAGACCCTGGGAACCCACTGTCAAATATGGTTCCAGCAATCCCAACAGGGCCCATAGGAGATTCTCCAGCGTCTTAAAAGCATCTGATCCTATACTAAGTCCCGGCGATCCAAACATGATACCACCTACCTTTGGCGAAAGGTTAGATGATGCCCACACAGGAGCGGGCTTTGTCTCTGAGGATACCGATCGCTTTGATACTGCGCCAGAGAATGACTCTCTTACCGATTTGAGCACGGCGTCAGTTGCCTCTACGAGCCTGGCGACTGTTGCGCCAAGTTCGCGCGGGTCAAACAGCTCGGGTGAGAACGGCGCAACGCCTACGGAAAGGCCATCGACAGATGGGGATGCCGCGGGGAAGACGAGGGCTAAGAAGAAGAAAGTCCCTGGTAAAAAGCCCAATGCTCTCAACTTTTTGGATTCCGACTCTCCCCGTGTGACCCCAGAAAGCATTCGCAGGTCAATGGAAGAAGCGGCGCGTCGGTCACCAACCTCCACCCAGAGCCAATCACCCCCAACTCGCAGCGTAGCCTCGGTAACGAGTGGCTTTAGGGATGACGCTTCCGAAAACATTGCCGAACATGAAACCGACAGAAGCACCAGCCCAGAGCGTGGTGTTGATGGTAACAATGAGAACCGTCCGCCGCCAATTTTTGGGCCTCGGATGCCAACAGCCCAGAATAGGGAGCGAACTTACGGGTTTCCCGATCTCCCAAGAGGTAACTCTGAGCACCCGCATATTCCGCCACATGATCACGCTCCACGGGATCCCAACCGAATCCGACCTCAGCACGTTCCGAGGCCCGAAAGATTACCTTTGACTGGTTATGAGCTACTTGCTTCGAGGCTGTCTGCATCATCATCAAACCATCCTGGCCCGCATATTCGACCGATATATCGTAGATTCGAAATGTTGAATCACAGATTGTTATTGTACCTTCAGGATGAACTCTGCGAACTAGAAGAGCAGCTCCATAGACTCGACGCGGCAGATACGCAGAATCGACGTTTACCCGACTGCTTTTTCCCGGCATCTCGAAGAGCAGAGTTCATGGCTGGTGGCGAGCTTCATTGGCATAAAACCGACATACTCGGCAAGATCGCATTCAAGCTGGACCAATATAGTAAGTCATTCCTCTCCATGAACATTTTCAACACACCTTACTCATACGAATTGCTCCCTAGACCGCCTCCTATCATCGTGTAGGAAAACACAAGGAATGCCTACTCCAACAATGGAAGATATACAAGAATATCGCAGCTATCTCGCAACACATGCTCCTATCGCCGAGGTCGAAACTCGTTTCCTTGATGCCACAGACGACCTGATTAGCTTGAACGAAGAGTATCAAGTAGTGGATGAGGACCCTATCCACACGCCAATCCCGCACTCAGACTTCACAATGGTAGAACCCCGCAGCGCATCTCCCATCAAGTCTCGGCCCGTCTCACCTTATCGACAAGAGGAGAGTAGCATCATAACCGTTGATAGTGCGTACGACGATACGCAAGTCATCCCACTGTCCGTGGCGGTCACGGTAGCCGTGATTATTCCAATTTTGACGTTCCTAATCATACCGGGATATCTTGGAAGATTGACAGTGGTAGTGCTGGTAGGCCTCAGTGTCCTGGGTACTTTGATCCAGGGTGGGATCATCGCTATTCGTACCTGGGAACTTCTCACTTGTGTTGGTCTTTATGGTGCGGTGATGGCAGTCATTGCTGGAATCGTGTGATTCGCCATCATGTTTAGGGGGTAATGTTTAATATGGGTTGGCTGGATATACGGACGGTGAGACCATCACCTATCCGTCGATTGTTCTGAGGAGGTGTGTACCTTAACAGTTCGCGTGGTGTACTAACTCACTATGTACTCGGTCGGTTCCTAACTGTATCAGCCTGTTTTTACCTTTTTTCCTTCTGTGTTCTCTGGGAGTTTTACTTGTACAAGAACATGCAGGCAGGGTTTACGGCGTCGAGTGTAACATACAAGGGCGCATAGACCAAATGCCTTCGAAGCAATCGTTACACACAACGGGATGTAGATTAGGCGTCAAAGAAATTCGAACAGACTAACAGGATTTGGATTCGCGAATTGAACTTATATTTCAAGAGGAAATGTAATTTCATATTGTACGTTCTCGCCATGATTGGTGTTAGAAAGGCGATTAAATCTGTATATCGGCCCCCTTTGATATTCCTCAATCAGCCCAATTACTTCAGCATTCTAACCTCTTCATAGTTAATGTCATTTCAATAGTAGCTGCCTCCTTGCTTTTTCACACTCATTTTTTAAAAATTCGTGTAATCCCATCCACACGGCCCAGCGATGTTCCCCGTAGACCGGAACGCAGGGTTCAGGTCAGGCCCGTACGTAAGCCCCTCGAATGTGCCGACCGGGCAGACAGACGAGGGGTTTACTCCCGAGCTGGCCGTTAGGTTCGTGGCCACGCTGATGACGCAGCCCCCGTAGAAGTACCAGTACGCCTGGACGCAGTTCGAGACCGCGAAGTAGCATGCGTTGCAGCAGGATTCGGCAGACGCGCCGTAGCCCGTGGAGTTTTTCAGTTCGTAATACGATTTCTGTTGGTCTAGAGGCGCGGAGATTTTGGCGTCACCGTACTATGATTGAGTTAGTCAACTGGGTAAATGGGTTTTAATGCTATCAGGGATTCAAGGATGTAGCGATAGAGCTATGAATATGTTTAGCTTCCTGGTAACAACTTACTGCAGGACCGTGGAAGTTCGACATATCAGCACATGGGTAAATGGTCTGTGTTGTTGCAGGCCTCGTTGCATACGCCATTAATGTTTCAGTGACAATCGTTGTCTCTGAGCTCACAACGGTGCCAGGCTCTGAGTATCTCGTGGTCGAAAATTCAAACACTGCTGGGCGCCGCGTAGTTGACGTCCATAGTGGTACCCGTGTAGACGTGTTTGGCGGAGATCCAGATAGAAACTTATAGTGTGTGCTAATTACACCCTTTTGTCTTAGCGACCCTAGATACCTAATCTTCAGCACGGCCAAGGAGTTCTCAAGGCTTACGCTGCGCCGACTAATGTGGTGGTGAGGATGGTAGTCGTTCTTGAATGCCATGTTAGTTATTGCGTCTTCCACTTATTGAGGTATCTCGGTCTTGACTTACACTTCTACCTCCACGGTCGGTTCGAGTAAAATCCAGGGGGTTATCATCCCCTCTGCCAGGCTTCGAGCCAACTGTAGCCATGAAGGGCAGCAGAAGCAGAATCCTAAAGGGGTGCATCTCGGCCAACGCTGAATACTAAATTGTGTGTGAGTGTTGTACAATACCTAAACAGGGCAGCTTTGAATCGGTAGGTGCATGTAGTTGCTTGCTGATGTTCAAGATGGCCGATGACGGCCGACACATTGACCCGCATGATCTCGAGTGAGCTAATAACCTTTGTCGCTAAATAGAACTTCTTAAGACAAGTATTCTAGAAGCTACAATGCGAGTAAACCCTATTCATTCTATTATAGATGTAATCGTACCTTAGTCTCATCGAAAAATTGAGTGCTATTTGCTAATTGTGTAACGTTGCAGGGGGGTGAATATTTAAACTACAGGTAGTTTCGTCTGTCATGAGCGTTATCAAAGAGTATTCTATGGGAGGTTTAACCCAACAAGCTTTATATCCAACGAAATATAGTACACTTAAAGTTTAAGATGGATATTAATAAAAATCTCGGACTAGAAGGCAATGAATCCGTACATCGGTATGTAGCTCCTAGGTGGCAGTTATACTGGACTTAATAATATGACGAAAAATGAATTATAAGTCATATTGGCTTGAAAGAGCCTCATATTAGAGAATTCGCTAGACTGTAACTTCATTTCTTATCGACAACCATCTCTTCCAAGGCTCAATCTGGTGATGGTGAGAAAAAGAGATGTCCTCCTAGGGGTAGATTTCGCAACTCTGATATCTAGCATGATGATATAGTCTTTACTAAGTTACGTAGGTACCATATTTGAGGATAAAAAGCATCGTATTGTGGAATAAATGTGGCGGTGTTCTCATAGGTTTTCCCCCAGCATCCTGAATGAAGATGGGGAAACAGAGGCTCTTTAGACTCAGCCTGAACGTAGCCCTAGTAAGTCCATTACTTAGAAATATCCATACATGTTGCTGCACGATAATGTAATTATATTGATTGTTGCATTGTCGCCGTTTCATTTCCTCTCTGCTGCGCCACCAACGAATTTGGTTGCCTCTCGGGTCTTCCGCATTTACTATGTGTGTTATGTACCTCACAATGAGAGACTGATTGAAGTATGTTCCACTTCGTAGCCATTGGCAAGCTTATGCTGGTTTGTAAACATGTTACCTACGTGGTTGTCTGCAATACCCCCAAGTTTGGATAAGGGTTAGCAATAAAAGATAGTGAGGCGGCCAACAGCTTTGCTATCCGAGCGAATAAATTCGGCTTTGTTGCGCAAGGTTGCCTGGATCTGATTCGCCAGTTAGTCTCGGATGTGACAGCTCAGCCCGCGGTCGTGGCCCGGTCCAATGATCCTATTGCGTAAGTCAGGTTGATTTTATAGGCCTCCTAATCAGTGAAGTCCCTTTAAATTACCTGGCGAAAGCTGTAGAACTCTCAAGCTTATTTCTTTATCTTCTCATTGTGGTTGAACATAGTAGGACCTCATTCATTTACCTCCAGCCACTATGTCGCAAGGCAAAGGACCCCGAAAGTTGAAGTGCGATTGCGCTTCAGTTTTTGGAGACGCGCAGTCTCTTAGCGAACATGTCAAAGAAACAGGGCATATGAGGAATCGATTCTGCGTGTCTTGTTGCCAACTATTTAGTACGAAAGATGGCCGTGACCAGCATGAGAAGACTGCAGCGAAACACAGGAAAGCCCCAATCGTCCCGCCTAGGACCAATGCACCCAAAAATAAGCCTCAAACAGATAACCCCGGTGCCGCTCCGCGTAAGCCTGTGGTGGTTACCAAGCCACCGAAGGTTGCACAAGGTGTCCAAGAAAAGAAAAAAGCTCCAAAAGTCCCTACCAAAGGTATCCTTCCCTCTGCCTCCCGTAACCGATAAAAATTCCCCTAACCCATTCTCTCAATATCTAGTGAATTTACATAGCACTCAGCCTGTGAAGACTTCTTCAACGACCGGCTCAATTTCCAAAGAGATTGTCTCGGCTGGGTTATCTGAGTCTCCCAAGAAGAAATACCCATGGGCATCGAACTGGGAAGGGCCCGGTATCAAAGCTTTAAAGAAGCGATGTCACGATGAAGTGTGCTTGGTATCTCAAGGCTACTACACAGGCAATCCTTCCCACCAAATGAATCTCAAGTTTAGCATCAAGAAATTTCTTCCCACGCCAGTCAAAGCCAGCGGGATGAGGCGCAAAGCTATTGCTCTTGACTGCGAAATGGTGGGAATCGCCGGTGGACGGGACGAGCTTGCCCACCTCTGCGCTGTTGACCTTTTCACAGGCGAGGTTCTCATCAATACCCTTGTGTACCCTACCGAAGTCGTGAAGGACTGGCGAACCAAATACAGTGGAGTTACCCCGGCCAAGATGGCGATGGCCCGGGCTAGTGGCCAAGCTCTGAACGGATGGCCGGCAGCGAGAGCAAAACTCTTTGAATTCACCGACGCAGACACCATACTTGTGGGCCACTCGCTCAACCACGACCTGAAAGTTTTACGTGTCGCTCACAAACGAGTCGTTGACTCTGCCATCATTGTCTCAGAAACTGTCTTCGGGAAAGGTAATCGGATGCTTCGCCAGTGGAGTCTGAAGCAGTTGAGTCAGGACTTGTTAGGGATCACAATACAGTCATCTCGAGGCGGCCATGACTGTATGGAGGATACACTTGCTACTAGGGAGCTGGTACTCTGGTGTCTGAGAGAGCGCCAGAAATTGGATCTCTGGGCTAAGAAAGCTCTCGTTGAATACGAAGAGGAGAAACGGAAGAGCCAGGAACGCCAACGGGAGAAGGCGAAGGCGGAGAAGGAGGCAAGGGAGAAGGAAATGGAGAAACAGAAGCAGCAGCTTCGGTTCGAGGCTTCATCAATCGAAGAAGACGATCATAATGACTATTACTGCGATGACTATGATAGCCTCGACGAGCACATCGATTGGGGAGAATACGTTCAAGTTCCCTTGGACTATGAACTTTCGCTTGCTTCTCCATGGTACGACTAGGAGGCCTCGAAAGGGGCTGCAGTCGGAGAATAGAGCGCCACATTGTATCATTCCGATCTGCATCATATGGGAGTAGAAGATAGGATGGCTGCCGATATTAGCTCATACATAAAGAGAATAGTTCACCGGGAGCAAACCCCTTTAGCAGTAATTGTCACGTGGCGCACCTTGTATGTAAGAATAGAACGCGTTGTTCCGCGAGGAGCTGGAAACTATCTGGCTACGGCTAGGATATATATAATGACTCTTTGTCCATGGTGTAACATGACAGTAATGTTGTTGACTGAAAGCTGGGTAAGCCTCGCGGTACCTAAGGCACCATTATTTACCATTTCCCTATGTAGGTACCCCTGGGTTAGCTGGAGGTAGATACCAGATGAATTTACCATGGGCCAAATCGCCAAATCCTTCCAGTGTAGACCCACAAGAGTTACAGGGCGCTTAGCGCTGAAAATCACGACAGCCATAGGGGCTATAGCGGATAATCACCTAAGTTTATAGCGGCTGATCTGACCAATCAAATCACAAGACATATCTACTGTAATTCTAGAACCTATAGCGCCGAAGCCCCTTGTAATTTATAGGGGTCATAGCACATAGTCCCCTATAACTTCCTAACGATCATCACGTAGGTAGGAGGTATTCATAGCGTGCCCCTGTACGCAAATGAGTGATATTCTGTGAGATCAGTCCTCATTTTATGACATGCTTCCAAAACGATATTTTCTTAACTAGCTTTCTTCCTGTCTTGCCTGTACTACTCCTCTCTTCTTCAGGTGGAACTGAAGGGACCCGGGCCTGGTCATGATTATGACCTGAATCAGTGGCAATGTCGTATGCATGCTGCACTATGTCTCTCAACGAAACATTAACAGCTTCGATTCCAATATCAACCATGTAGTACTTCGTGGATGACTGCAATACTGGCGTAGCAGAAACGCGTACACTGTGATACAGGAAGTCAAATCTACCTGTTGTCGAAGGTTCAAATTTGGCCTCGAATGACGTGAAGGTAAGTTCGTCCAAGTTGAGCTTGCCGTCAAGTTCGAGCACATGAAACGCGATATCGAAGCCACTAAGAGTGCCAATCATCAAGGCTAGCCGCTCATTAACCTTGCTTTGAAATATTATGACTCCAGCAAGCTGTTTTGGCTTTTTGAGCATGTGAAACACGATCGGCCACTTCGCTGGAACCCAGCTTCTAGCAGAGTGTCTTGAAGATAAGGCGGCAGGACGGACAGAGAGTTCGGGGACCAATATGGATATTACTTCGTAGATATCCGAAGGAGGGCCTGTACTCAATTGGAAGTTATGGTGGAGAAACGCTCCATCCGGTGACGGTGCCTGTGGCTTCTGACGGACATAGATGGTTTGAAGATACCCTCTTCTACGGACACTGGCGAGATTCTCAACTCGGATACGGGCGAATTGTGAATCACTGTCCGATAACTTTCGCAGGTAGATGGCCAGGAACGTCGAATCCTTATAATTCGGTGGGACTGGACAGTCAAGGGCTGCTACATATTCACCGTCACCGAGCTCTGTAAGATGAAGATCAATTTTGAGACCCTTGTTGGTCGAAGCGTAAGGTGCTCGAGACTCCCATCCTTGGTAAGGGACGAAATTGCCCGAGTCTAAGAAACAGGACGGCTCGGGAGCCAGTAGACCCTCTAACGCATCTGGAGATGAATTCGGCTTGACCCAGGCGAACAATGACTGGTCGTCCGATAGTTTCATAATCTCTTTCTGAAGTCGTAGAAACGCCTTCTCTGCGCCCTCGCCATACAACATGGGCATATTAACAGAAAATATACCCATTAGACAATATGCCATATCCTCCGGACGTGTTGTCACTCTTTTCGCAGCCCATGACATCCGTCTCGCAAGGCTTTCAGAAGTTAGAGGACGCTCTCCGAGCAGTACCTCCTTATCGATTTTCGTGATATCGGCGAGGAGCAGACATAATAATCTCTTGTCACCGATGTTCACCCAATCTCCCGAGAAAAATATTACCTCCGTCGGCGCTATCAATTCCTGCAGTGTCCATCCGCGTGTAAACCACTTATTACTCTTGAACTCAGCCCTGGATTCTGTTGTAAGGAGTTCGTTCGGTGCGTTGAGCAAGAAGGCGTAGCAGATTGCTGCATCACGATACCAGGCAAACATGGAATTGATGGCTTCGGATAACTCGGCGCTGCTACGTTTTTCGATGCAGCAAGAGTCAATCCATATGTAGTCGAACCCGTCTGCAGCAGCCTGGATGCAAGCACCACGTAGCTTCGAAAGCGATGCGAGCGCTGCGGGAGTCTTCATAAACGCATCGTTAGCTCTGCCGTTGACGATATCCTCGAATGTTACTTCATCGTCCTCCCAGGTATGGGATAGAATAGCATATGAAGGCAGTTCGTTCACTCGCTTCTCTACGAGCCTTAGAGTCCCAGTCTCCTTTGTAGTTTGGGTCTCTAAGAAACGCATCTTGGGGTCAATTTTATCACTTTGGCAGCATCTTGTAATTCTATGTAATCAGACTAGCTCTAAAAGCGACGTATAAAGCGTAGGATGTGGGAGCTTCATCGAACGAAGGTGGCGTTGCTCTATGCCGCCTTATGTGAGATCGTAAGTTGCGTTTCAATTAAGGGGGTCGCCACCGACTGGCAGGCTGACTTCGGTGAGCAATTGGTGTCGATGCGCCCGGATTGTATGGCGGCTTCGGGCATTAGGCGGTCTTTTTCCTTAGCATTAGAGCGACTGAATGGTCGGTTACGCGAATAGGGTCTTGCTTATTGGTTGTCGAAGAAAATACGGAAGGCAACTCACTATGAATAGAAGGTCTCTGAGAGGGATTTTTAGCTTGGGAACTACGGCGCATTTCTCGTGTTACCC